>CABHPP010148356.1:0-39544 GCA_902168425.1 Peromyscus attwateri
TATAAATAGCTCGAATTACTGAAAACAATGAGGCATCCTTAACAAAAACTCCTTGTTTGTCACGAGTGAAAGGTCTTCTTTGGGCGAGGACGAGACTGGTCTGATTTCCTTGGAACTATTGGCTCTTGATTATCGGGGTCACAGTCTGACGATTGCTTCTCTTTTGCTGAAGAGCCAAGGGCAGGAGTCAGACTTGACAAACCCGGCTCACTCTGCCAACGCTTCACAGAGAATGGAGTTTCTTGGGTAGGGGGTTAATAAAATGGTCTTCCTGTTGTTGTTGTTGTTGTTGTATATTTTATTATTTCATTCTATTTTATTTACACAGGCGTTCAGGCTAGTCCCAAACTCACTGTATAGCCAACTATGATCTTGAACTCCCAATTCTTCTGCCTCCCTGTCTCAAGTGCTGGGATTGCAATTGTATACTGGTTTATGTGGTCCCTGGATTAAAATTCCGGCTTTGGACATGCTAGGCTCTACCAAATGAGTTTCATCTCTAGTCTTAGTTATATGTATTTTAAATTTTCCTTAACAAAGCATAAACACCCCTCTCACTTATTTAGAGATCACATTTTTGATGGTTAGTGGGCTGTTCTGGTATCAGTTGCTAGCAGGAGGAGTCTAGAGTTTCTAAATTGTGTGACTGGCCAACATCCTTTCCCAGAATTGCCTGGAGACAAAATACAATTTCTCACAAGCTTAGGGCATGACTTTAATGTCTCCAGAAGCCGGGCACTCAGAGGATGTTCAGTGAATATTTGATGGGGAGGAAGATGATGTGATAACCGTGGGTCTTTTCTGGGTAATAGCCTCATCCATCCCCTGAGAAAGAGTGGCTGACAGCAAACGTTATTGTTCCTTTCTGGAAGGAAGGTTTTCTCTCTGGCAGATGGACCAAGGCAGAGTGGGATTTCTGACGATAGCTCTTGGCCTCTTCTTCTGACTAGTTCATGTTGAATTTATCCCACCTCCTCCTTGGTAAAGGTTCTCTGTTCCTTTAGCTTGCTTCTGGCTTCTCATTGGAGTTTTGTCTGTGATCTTGGCCACTTTCTCTTTTCAAATTCTTTATCACATTTTTTTCTCATTCTTTCCTCCCCACTTACCACTACCACAATTGCCAGTTAGCTTACATAGCACCTGGTCCTTTGAGGTGCAGAGATTTAAGTACTTTATCTTAGTTTATTTCTATGACATCCTGTGAGTTTTATAGAAACGACAGTGAGATTCAAGAGGAGACTGTTAATGAACAGCCATCCTGGCAGCCTGATGGTGTTTATTTTCCATACCTTATCTATTTTCAAAAGTATTGGCAGGCCCCAGTGGGTAACCATGGGTTGAGTAGATACAGCAAGCTATCAGTCTCCTACACAACCAAGTCCATGTACATTTCAACTCAAAAGGCACTTTGGGGTAGCTTTTACTGATAATGTGTCCATATTTCACAGAAGACTGAGGGATAGGACTCTTCCCGTCACTGAAACCATTTACTAGGATATCTGAATTCTGTTTGAGTGGCTACCTTAATCTAGCTGAACTGCTTTTTAAAAAAATGGCATAGCTTTTAAAAAATATTTGTTTATTTAATTTTATGTATATATGTGAGTACCTGCATGTATGTATGTGTACCATGTTTGTGCCTTGTGCCTATGAGGCTATGGATGAGGTTAGATCCCCCAGAATTGGAGTTACAGACAGTTGTAATTCTCCATGTGGGTACTGGGAACTGAACCCAGGTCTTCTCCAAGAACATCAGGTGGTCTTTAACCACTGAGCTATCTCTCCAGCCCCCGAATGTTTTTATTTGTGGTTTCATTATAACAATATGCTTTTTAAAAATAACTCTGATATTAAAAAGTAAGGATAAATTACAGTTCTACATAGCCCTTTCCACATTTGTCAGTGTATATTATTTTTGTATGATGTTTCAAACATCTCTGTGTGAGGTCACCAAGTACAAGGATAAAAGTGATGTTCTGAGAAGTCAAAGGATTTTACCAAAGGTTTCCTGACTGTGAATACAGTCTTCTATACACCACACAGATTTCTTTTGGGTTCGTAGAAGTATGTGTGGGAGGGAAGGCCTATTTGCTCTTCCTCTCAGATTATTCTAGAATCCAACCTTAGGATTGACTAAAGTAAAGGTTGCCACACCCAGTCATTCTTCTTGTAGCTAAAGCTGGATGATGGCATCGCAGTCCTTTAATCCAAGCACTCTTGAGGCAGAGGCAAGGAGATCTCTGTGAGTTCAATGCCAGCATGGGCTACAGAGTGAGTTCTAGGACAGCCAAGGCTAGTTGTTAGTTGCTTCACAGAATTATGAGGATGCTTGTAACTTAACGTACTTTTGTATAAGTAGGGAAACCATTAGAGAGAAAGCCACTCTGTCAGTGTTTATCAGATTTAAGATTCTGTCAATTTTAAGTTTCATCTGCATTATAGAAGGGGGTTAAATGTGGAAAACTGGATCCTGGTCTTGGTTACAATGTTCTGAAGTTTTCAAAATTCTTTGAATTGTCTCTACAATTCAACCCAGGAAATGGATGAAATCTTCACTTTACAGATGAAAGTTGGGGCTGGAGAGCTGCATTAATGGGTGGAGCATGTACTGCTCTTGTAAAGGACCCAATTTGGTTCCCAGCATCCATGAAGGATGGCTCACAAACACCTGTAAGTCTAGCCATGGTAGATCAGATGCCTTTTCTAGAATTTGTAGGCATACACATGTGCATGCACGCGTGTGTATACACACACACACACAATTAAAATAAAGTAAATCTTAAATAAATGAAAATAGGTTGCAAAGAAGCTAAACTACTTGCTGGCCCTTAAGTAAAGGTTGCTTGATCCAGAGATTTGCTGTTTCACTGGTCCTCCCAGATGGCCCGGTGCTTTCTTCAAAAAAGGATTTATGGCAGGTTTTGTCTCAAGTGAAGTTTAGAACTCAGTTTTATAAAAACAGATTATTGGTTCTACAGCACCAGTTATGTCCTGGAGCCCTCCTGTGCCCCATGCTTTTAAATGACATATAAATGCTGTAACTCTGACCCTTCTCCTGCTTCCACTTTCATAAAGTCACCCTGTATCTTTCCTCGGGTGTCTAATGTACATCTTTAAGGTCAAATGCCTCAAGTAAACGTTTTGCATGCTTCCCGCTTTCCCCCAGTTTCTCTATCCCAATGGCACACCATTCTCACAGATACTTGGATCCAAATCCCATGTTATAGCCCCCAGTTCTGGATGTGCTCACACTTGAAATTCCATATCTAGTCATTGTGTTCCCCTCTTCCAGCTCCCCCAATATGTCTAGTTCTTAACCCTTTTTGTTCCCTTTGCTCATGATCCCTCATCAAGTCACTGTCACTCCTTGTCTAGATCTAGAGCGTGCCTCACCCTTCTGCATGGTTTCCCTCTTTCAGCCCCTGCTCTACCACAGTTCGCCATCTGCCCAACAGCCATAACAATGCTTTAAGACACATAAAGCTGATTAAAATTCTTTTCTTATTCCAGGTCTTTCTATCAATACATTCAGATTCTTCAGCATGGCTGACATTCTCCAACTGCCTTTAACCATCCTCTCTCTTTCCTCTTCTGGGTTTTTCTTCCTGTCCGTCAAACATCAAGCTTGTTCTAATTTTAGGAATTTTGTGTTTGCTATTTGTCGCTTTTCCCCCTTAATAACCTGGTTTGGGGTCTGACTATCTTGACTGAATTTTTCATCCAAATATCAGATCAAATTTTACTTTCACAGACAGTATTTTCTTAAAATGGCCAAATTCAAGGAACATCTTCTTCACACAACCTATCCCACCATGGCTTTATATTTTCAAATTCTTTATTTCATCTTTTGCATTTGTGTTCTATGGGGACAGAGAGTACCTTGATATAGTTCCAATCTCTTGAGCAGTTCTGAGTACATATTAATGAAATTAGTTAATTAATAAATTTTATCTCTGTGAACTTTAGCACCTCATACAGTCATGAAATTAAATAAATGTTTAGCCAGATCATTTTCACCAAAGAAAGATCTAGCTTTTTATTCCTAGTTTGGCTAGTGTGTGCACATTCTCCATTAAATAAATGATAGAAAACAGACGCAGGTGAATTTCTGGATTCAGCTTGAGTCTAGAAGATGAGGAACTTACCGAATTTCATAATTATTAAGTTGCTTGATTGCATTCTTGGCTTCCTGCTTATTTGAGAATGTCACAAACGCATAGCCTCTGTTGTTGCCATTGAAATCCATCATCATTCTCATTTCATAAATTTTACCAATCTGCGATGAACAGAAACAGAATATTCCTATTTACATATTTATACTCCCAGATGTATGTGCGCGCACGCACGCGCGCGCACACACACACACACACACGTGCACACACAGGCACACACAAGATACTTGCTGAACTGCCTCCTGCCATGTTTGCCATTTGCATCCATGGGGAATGGTTTGCATACTTTCATGGTGGCTTCAGATTAATTATCTAATTTGCGGGAAAAGCCAAGTTAAATAAAGAAAATACAGACAAATGACATTTCAGTTTCAGCTAACAAAATGTGCTTTTGGCTGAGCAAATGACCTTTTGTCATACAACTTGGAGATTTATGTAACGTCCCGGGGAGCCCAAAATGCATTTGTCATCTGAAGTACAGTTTCTTTATAGATTTGCTCATGCCTTCTGATTTGTCTTCTAATGTCTCCATGGATTGACCTTAACTTGGTTATAGTCTGCCACTGACATTTAAAACAGGAAACAAGGATACTCATTTGGGACCTTGCTAAGCTAACTTACTGGCTGTCATTTCCCACTGCCATGATGTCAGGATGAATATAGTGTATTTCATAGGGAGGTCTCTTACGTTGGCGATTTCTAGGTTGAAAATGAATGCTAGCCTCAATACAACTGACAGAGGACCAGAACCTCAGCAAAAGCGCGCTTGCTCTTCATCCATTCTATCACCCTTCTGCTTACCCTTGCTCTCCTTCTTCTGCGCTCCGGGAATCCTGAACTAATCCCAGCTAAGTGATTTATTACCCCTAACTTTTGTAAGCAGGGTGGTCCAAATATGTACAGTAGGCATGTGGGAGGAGATGCCAGTAAGCCTGCCCATTACTTCAGTTCGTGGCTGCCCTCTGCTTAGCCTTGCTCTACTCAACTCCAAAGAACTCGTTCAGGAGCATCTATTTCTTCTTGATGAAAGAATGAACATTTTTTTCCTGTTTCATGTGTTATCCATTCTCATTTTCATGTTAAGAATTAAAAAAGTGTACAGTACTTTTGGTATGCTCTTTGAGATTCTGTGTATAAAACCAGTGGCTCTGACCCAGAGGCTGTACATGGTGACAATTGATTTTTGTTGTTTAAGGGAAGAGCCAAATTCTCATGCTAAATGTGCTTACTGGAAAAATATACCTGGCAAAATATTAAAAATTAACTTTAAGATTGTACTTTTTTTTCTATAATTTTGAGTTTAGTATCAAAATACCAATTGGAACTAGGGAAATGTTTTCCTTAGTAATCATATAAAGACATTGAGTAACCACGTTCTTAATCTGTTCAGTGCATTAAGTAAGATAATCAATTCTACTTGCAGAAGAAAATTTTATCTGAATCAATATGTATAGATACAAATTTAAGCCATGACAAGCATACATAATTCCTTATATGAAATGCTGTACTTTATAAAGTCATATTAAGATGTCAAGTTGGAGTAGTATCTTGATGGATTGCTACACTGTTCTGTATTGTTAGATATACTGAATTTGCAGTGTTTCAGCTACCAGGAGAGAGATGGGGGAAGAGATATGAATTTGAGAGTTGTCAGCAATGGTCTTTCAACTTATCAGTTCAACAAGACAAAGAGCTGGGCAAAGGCACTAATAATAAAGGGACAGTCATTAACGCATGGGGAAATTTATCGCTGTCCATGTTTGGTGTGAGAGATGTGGGAGAGAATCCAAACCGGGCACACTGAGTGTGAGGGATGTGGGAGAGAACCATCAAACTGGGCACGCTGAGACGGTCCAGTGGGTGAAGAACTTGCCGCATAAGCATGAGGACCTATGTAAAGCTAGATGCGGTAGCATACATCTGTAATCCCAGGGCTCCTACAAGGAGCTAGGAGGCCAAGACAGGAGAAACCTGCAAGCTCATGAGCCAGCTAGCCTTGTAATATGCAGTAGTGGACAAGAGAGCTCGACTCAAACAAAATAAAATGTGAAGACAGACACTGATGCTGTCCTCTGATCACCACACGCATTGTGTTGCCTTCATCCATACTCACACACACGAACATAAACACACACACACACACACACACACACACACACACACACACTGTATACATACATTTTACACAGAGATTTTTAAAAAGTTGAAAAATAGTAAAAGCAAACTAAAGAGAATAATATTTTTCTTCTAAAAGAAGAAATTAAATTTGGACTCACTTTTTCACACAATGGTATGAGTTCATCCTCAAAAAGGTCCCGGGGAAGTTTTCCAATAAAAATCTCACAGCCCCTTTCTGGGGGTGCAGCATCCCAGCCTGGTGGAGGACCACCGTACTTCCTTTGTCCATTCTCCTGTGTGTCCAGGGAGGATGGTATATGAAGGAGAGAAGACAACATCAAATCTTTAGTTTGTTTTCCTTATTTAAAAAATTCATTTTAGTTAAGGACTATTTTAGGAAATATTTGTCATTGTCAAGTAGTAGTAGATGACCTTCTAGAAGATAAAAGTTAAAGACTTGTCTATGTCTGTGTGAATCTTAACACTTGTCTGTTCCAAAGGCTTGCTCAAGATAAACATGATTGACACTTGTAAAGTGCTGAACTATATGAGAAGTTATTCAAGGATGTCTTTACACAATTTCTCATCAGTTACAACGTTTTAGAGTGATACCATGCATCCTAATACAGAGGAGTGATTCAGAACCCCACTACAGGTCTAGGCAAGGAGACAAAGTCTGTGGCTCTGTGTCTTTTGTTTTAAGAAATTATTTTTGTCATTTCATTTTATTGTAGTAGAATACCTAATTCTGTCTTGGCGTCTCAGCAATGAAGGAGATAGGTTGTTCTGCTGTTGTATAAATGTCCCCAAGGGTGGTCATCAAGTGATCTGACTGTAATTGGGCTCTGGGCTCTGATTGAACTCTATAGTTGTGTGTAGTGCAGCACACTGGAGTGTTTTGACTCTATTCATTACTCACTAGCTGTGCTACTTTAGGCAAATAACTTAACCTCTCAGCACCTTAGTTTTCTCATGTGCAAAGTGGGGGTAACGGCAGTCTTTGCCCCGAGGGCAACCTGCATCAAATAGGCAAGGTTGGCCATTGGCCCTTAGCCCGTAATCAATACTCAGCTGTTATTAATTCCTTTCTTCCCTCTTTCCTAACACAAGCAATGTAGAGACTGTCTAAATAGAAAAACACGATGATCAACACTTGGAGATGTGAACTGGCTAATTTGGGGGATAGCTGCTGGTGAAGGACTTCAGTCTGTTTCCAAAGATGACAGTATGGTAAGATGTTCCCTAACACTGCCTCTTTATGTGGGGAGCAATGATGTTCTCAGTCCAAATAGCACTGACTTCTACATTTCTCTCGGACCTAATAGATGTTCCTTTTGGAGAGGAATGTGACTGGCGTTTTCCTCCAGTGCCAGCTCTCTGTTTTCCTAGGGGTTAAAGACCAAAATATGGGTACAGCCCGGCACCACTGATCTGCTGTAGTTCATTTGTTGGAGGAAGATAACCAAGTCACAATATACTTCAGCACAATTAGAACTCCAGATTATCACATTTTATTGTAACTATTAAAGGGCCCAATTGTTGGCACTCATTACAAAAGTCACCATTAATACATTAGGTAGTTTTGTGCCAGGATGCATAGTGTTGTATAACAAACATAATATACACAGTGGAAAGAAAAACACCCCAGTATCTCACTCCCCTCATCCTCAAAAGTAATTACTGGTAATTACTGGCATCCTCAAAAATAATCTGCCTTCCCAAATGTTTTTTGTGTATACTTTTGGAAGGTATGTTTTAGTTTAAAGACATCATTTTGTGAGGTGGCTGCTTATTGTTTAAAATTAAAAAAGCAACTTGTGGCATCATTTTTATGCTCTGTTTATACCAACTTCAGTTTTCAGTGATTTTTTTAAATTTATTTTCAAAAAACGATTTATTTATTCTTTATTTCATCAGCAATGGTGTTTTGCTGGCATGAATGTCTCTGTAAGGATGTCAAATACTTTGAAACTGGAGTTACAGACAACTGTGAGCTGCTATGGGGATGCTGGGAATTGAACTCTTAACCACTGAGCCATCTCTCCAGCCTCAGTTTTCAATTATTTTGTCAGAGTTTGCCCCAATGCTCTTTCCATCACAGTATTTAAGAGATGTCTGTGGTCAGAGTCACCTTTTTATTGAGTCAATTTATATGATGTTGCTTTAAATAATAAGACACAAGGATGCATTGCCTTGGCTACTTTTTGCTTCAAGCCATTGGGCCTGCTTCATCTTACTAAATCTGTAGAGCTTTGCCTATAAGTGTTTATAATTTCTTACCCAATATTCTTGAAGGTTATCTAGCAGCAAAACTTTAATATCCAACAAGCCTGAGAAATGACATAACTTTGTCTTAGTAAAACAACAACAAAAAACCACAATCCCCTTAAGAATATAGTATCTGGATCTTAACTGAGAGTTTCCTAAATATGTCAATTTGACATCTGTGGATGGTCGGAGTTTTATTTTCTGGTTTTCTAGCTAATACCTGGATACCAGCAATAGCATGCCACATAGCATTCTAGCCTTAGAGCGGTGTCATGGCACAGGAGCTATTGCTGTCCCATTTTACAGGAGATACAAGGTCAGAGAGCAATTACTGAGGTCATAAGGTTGTTATGCAGAGAAGCCAGGGTTTGAACATAGGAAGTCAGCCTGAGTTCATCAGCTTGATCCCTACATATCACAGCCTTGATGTTAGAAAGCCTAGGGATTTAAACAAACACAGACGTTCAACTCAACGCATGAAAATGTTTGTCCTGCCATTAATCAGAAAAGTGCCTTGCCTCACTTAAAACTCTTTCAAACTTCCAGTCATTCAGTTACATAAAATTTTGGGGAGAACATATCTCACCCTGATTGTATACAAAGGGCAGATTATTAATGCTGATCATCATTCCCTCCCTGGGCCAAATCTCGCCATTTGGATGATGGCTATCTCTCCTACATTCTTTCCTGTGCATTTCAGATATTTATAATACCTAATTAATTGTTAGAATACACAGTATAAATTTGGCCAATATTTTTACCCCTCAGATTGAGGGAATCAAACTCATATTCCACAATGGCCAAATGGCTCTTCTGGAATCTTTGATTACATGAGTTTCCTTTGAATTGAAAATAAATAAGCAATGAGCAGAATGACCTTTTAAAGTTGCATTTCTATTGTCTTGATTGCTATAGTTGCTAAAAATAACAATGTGTATGTTATGGGTATGAGAGCTCCATTTGCTTATGTGGTTTGGAAGCTTATTAATTGTGTTTTCATGGTTTCTATAAACACATGAAAATATGCCCAATAATAGTCTTGGGGATTGCAGAGTCCAACCAGTTTATAGATGCCCTGAAGTTCATGCAATGGGGAACATTTGCCCTGGGAACCACCCACTACGCTTGGAATGCACCAGCAAGAGAAGTTCAGAGCAATTTGAGGCAGGCACTGGGCATTAGTCACAGGGTCAGAATAACTGCCCATCACTCTGAAAGGACTGATATTTCAGGCCCTATTTTTATAGTTGAGGAGTTTAAAATAGGTAAAGCTGGACTAAAACTGTGCCTTTCTCTTCTGGCTGGTATCCTCAGGGCTTTATTCTCCTCAGCAACCCAAACATATTAATAGTTCAGAAAAACAGACTAGAAATATTTTTTTAGAGATTTTTTTTTATGTGAGAGGATGTTTATCAAACTCTGGGAACTTTTACCTTTCTTTATAATCAGGTTTCCAAAACTTCCTCTGTTTCTGCACCCATATAAATAGGTAGAAAACTTTGGACTGTCTAATTAAAAATCAAAGACTCAGTTCTAGCTATGACTCCTATTTCTTTTTTAAGTATTGCATGCTGAGGCTGCCTTGTAACTTAGTTTAGGTCAAGCATGTTTAGAATTTCCTCCTCCCCAGATACTTTACATTGTTCTTCATAATGAAATTATGGCTACCATCTTATTGACTTCAGATAAAACTAGATGACTTGGTTTAATAGATCATTCTGAGCAATAAATCTTAGCATTAATGCTGAAAGCAAACTGTTTATTTTGTTCACCATGCATCAGAACCTATTGTCCATTGAGAAAATCTACCTCCTAGAGGGTTTAAAAATGTCAACTATTTACTTTTCTAGCTTTCCTTGGAGCTTGAATGGCTGTGGTTTTTGGAAGTAATAAAACTGAGTTCTGGTACAAGATTTGTAATAGTTCAAACTTGAGTGTTGAGCATTTACTGGTTATGGGTACATTTCCTCATCATTATAAATCTGTGATGTGCTTTTGTGTTTCATTCATAAAAGTTTTCCCTTAACCTGGGTCTCAAAACCCAAACTTTCATTAGCATCTAGGGGTAGAGCCTTGTGAAATTTAAATACATGTACATATGAGCAATACATGTTATATATGTGATATATGCATATACACTATACATGTAATGTGATATATGTAATATATAACATATTGAGTTCATTTGGCATTGTTCATATGTATGTATGTAACAATAATTAAAAAGAAGAGATCAAGAGTTTGAGAGGGAGTTTGGGGTAGGGACTTGGAAGAATGTGGAGGCAGAGAAGGAAGGGTAGAAATGTTAATACAGTACTCATCGATGAAGTTCTCAAAACATTTTAAATTAAAAAAAATCAAAATTTTAAAGATATAATACTTTCTTAACATAAGATTTTCTGTTGGATTAACTAGAATTTTCTCCTGCTATTTGCACATAAAAGTAATGGCCACAAGACAGCAGTTCATTGTGGTTGAGTCAGGCGTTGTGTGAGTCTTTGAATGCGTTAACTCACACAATCTTCCCCACGTGTGAACGAGGAACCGCAGACACAGAATGCACCTGAATTCATACACAGAGTATTAATGGCAGAGACACAAGTGAATCCTAAGACCACACTTTTAGTCACAACATCATTTTCCAGGGCTCATACATTATCAGCCCATATTCTCACTTTATGGGAAACAAAGTTCAGAGACATTACATAAATTGTCTACAATTCCAGCAGTTTAGCTTATTGCAGGAAACACTACACTGGAGGTCCCACGTTTCTCAGTTGAGTGAGCTTTAGGATATATTTGTTATTTAAAATGTTTTTGTCTGTGTTCTTTCAGGTTAATCAGCCTTTTGCTCTCTATGCTGCTATGCCTGCTTTCTTTCCCAGCTTCAACAAACAGGGAGGCCAGATGGTTTCTCCTTGTGTGTGAGCCCATTTGTAAACAGGGAGATCATTTTTGAATGACCCCTTACCTAGTTGCTATTAACTTCAATTCTTTTAATGACTTGGGATTTTTATGTTAAGTTTGTAATTTTTTTTTCTGGTTCTCTTTGGCTCTTTGTACCTTTTATCTTCTCTCTAAAAGAAAAGAAATTGCACATCTTTTCTAATCAAACTGCTTTAGGAACCTGTGCTTTTTTCCACCTGGCCGTTTGCGTTTATCCTCACTCCTGTTACTGCAGATGCTGGCCTATTCATCTGTTCGTGGTGGTGTTTCTAGCTCCTGTAAGCCTACCTTACCCAGAACAGTGATTTTGGGGGTCAACACCTCTGCATGGTTCTTAGCATCAGTACCAATGCATTGAGAACATTTGTCTAGATTGTACCTGCTAAGGGTCATGAGTCTACAGTGTATGTTCCCAGCTATCAATTTGCAAAACCCACTGAAAGATTTTATTTAGACAGTATTTTCTTTTATAGTCTGCCTGTATTATAAGTCTCTCATTATATGATAGGTGAGTCTTACAGGCCTTAATTAAGATGTATAAAATGTAAATTCATTGCCTTGGGTCAACAGACTATAATCTATAGTGTATATTTGTCTTGTTAATTCTATATAAAGATAATTCCATATGAAGTTAATTCTATACAAGGATCATTATTTGCCTGGTTTAGTTTTTTATTTCTCTTGTGAGACAATGTCTCACATACTACTAGATAGTCCAGGTAGCCTGTAACTGTTATCCTTTTGCCTCAGCCTCCTGAATACTGGGATTAGAAGCATATACCACCACCTCTGACTAGACTGGGAGGGTTTTTTGTATGTATATGTATAATTAGCCTATATACTATCTATGTTGGTGTTGTTATCCTTACTAGTTAATTTTTATAATCCATGCAAGGTATATGCAAGATAATGTGAAATATTATTTGCCTGAAGGCTATTGAAGGTCCAAAACATTGGTAAATAGTCCCATCTTCATTTTAAGTTATTAATAATATCATAAGGAAGAAGACAATTTTAAAAAATCAAATTGACCCTTTTAATAAAATCTCTTGATACTTCTTTTCCTTTGAGAAGCATGTGTTGTAAAATATTTGAAGCATTCAAAAATCAAACTTTCTGTAAAAAATAACTTGTACCTTATAAAGGTTTTGGCCATCCACAAGGATACTAAATTCAAGAACAGACAAAATCAGAAATCGGAAAACATATTCCGAGCACCTGTATTTGTTTCTATGTAAGAGAGAGAACATGTAAAGTGCCAGCTGGCTTCAGAGGCCTGCTGGCATCCTGTAGAGCAGTTTCCATAGTGATGGCCTGTGAGTCATGTGTTTCCTTTTGGAGGCCTGGGATTGCTGTGCTCTGCCCACCCATGATGGTTCTGGACATGCATCTTTATGTATTGGCCCAACATCCAGGGGCCTCTAATATTTTAGATATAAGTTGGTGAAAGTCTTGGCAGACACAGTTCTGTGTTTTGGGCTCTCATAACCTGAAATTTAACCAGTAGCCCCCGCTTGTCAGACTACAGACAGTGACTTCCATGTGTGGTTGTGTCAATAAACATAGAGTACTGAAAAATTTGGCATCAACAAAAAAAAAAAATCTCAACACTGAAGGACCAAAAACAAATTTAAAATCAAATGCATGGTGAATCCTAGGTGTTTCTTGGAGGGCTTACCTGTCTATTGTATCCTGAAACTCTGCTGCAGCCTTGGTTGTAGACACACAGCATGTGCACTGCCCATTGTGAATTCCATCATGCCACAAAGTGCCACTGAGCGCCACCCAATATACCTGGGCTCAGATTTAAAACTTCATATGCTATAAATTATAGTGTTTTTTTTTTACTTATGTATGAAAATTTCTCATTTGACAGAAACATAATGGTTTAATTATGGGAAATGACAATATTTTCTTACATTAGTATATCTTTGGATTTTATTATGTCAGAATGTTTGATTTTAAACATTTCTGTTTGAATGACTGACTCAAGTTTCATAAAATAATCATTAGACGAATTTTGGCTTGCTTTTGGGACACAAT
Organism: Peromyscus attwateri; assembly: GCA_902168425.1. Classification (NCBI taxonomy): domain Eukaryota; kingdom Metazoa; phylum Chordata; class Mammalia; order Rodentia; family Cricetidae; genus Peromyscus; species Peromyscus attwateri. The sequence goes on from CABHPP010148356.1 coordinate 13,548, forward strand.
TTTCAACAATTTCTGTAATGGCCTGACCTCTGCCATTTTGTACTATGTGTGTTTATGACGATGCATTCTCAGCATTGGTGATCACAAAATCAAACTATCAGTCAATTTGGAAAACCATTAACGATGCTCTGTGCCTTTCAGTACCAAATTTTCAGCCAAGATTTAATTCTTTATGCAAAGCAAGCACATCAACTCAGGGATCAAGTTTGCTTTCATTTTTGATCAATTATAAAGTTATGTGTATATCAAAGAATACTTTTTGAAATAGATAGCATTTAGGAAACTCTTGAAATTGTCTGAAAGCAAAGTCCAAAGTTAAAATTCCCTCTCTGTGTCTCTGAACATTTGGGTCAAGAAGTTCACACTAATTTTTAAGTTGATGAAATAGAACCCCTCTTTGCTTCTAGTCTGAGGGACAGCACCACAGTGCCTAGCTTGTGATAATACTGATTCTCTGTTGAACATATCTTGTGCTAAGTTTCTATTAGGGTATTTAAGGAGCAATTCATTGCTATTTGAAAACAGCTACAGGAACACATGTATTTCCTGGGATGATGGGGTTCCCACAGTTGTTGGACCCACTCACAAAGGGGTTCACAGAACTGTTCCTTTATTTGGAGGCTTTCACATCACACCAACATTTCTATCTAGAAGAAGCAAGGCTCCTCCGAGCTCTAAAATAAACTTGGCCTGTAAGTGGCTGGAGAGACACGTGCGCAGAAACTCATGTCTCCAAGAATTTGACTGGTCCCACTATGTGTTCACAGAACTAACGTACATGGTCTAAGTCCTTGGATAGCCTAGGAAGGAGGAGATGGTGAGAACAGACCACAGAGGAGAAAGGACCAAGAAGATATGTTTTACCATGAAGTCCAGTTATCTCTGTCTTTAGAGTTTATGTGCAGTGATGGAAAAGACTAACTCAATGCTACTCTGATTTTTCTACCTGTCCCTTTCTGAGCCAGTGTAGGTGAAGGTAACTAGTTACCTCCGTGGTCCCCATGCTGATCACTTCTTTTATTGCACTCTTTGCAGCCTTTTGTTGAATTGAACTCTTTATCATTATTCGATGAACTTTGCCTTCTTTTACAGTTTCTGATTTTGTGTGTGTGTGTGTGTGTGTGTGTGTGTGTGTTATTGGGTGTCTGGGCAACTCCTCTTTTTTTGGTTTTTCGAGACAGGGTTTCTCTGTATAGCTTTGGAGCCTGTCCTGGAACTCACTCTGTAGCCCAGGCTGGCCTCGAACTCACAGAGATCCGCCTACCTCTGCCTCCTGAGTGCTGGAATTAAAGGCGTGTGTCACCACCACCCAGCCTGTTCAACTTCTTACATCTTCTTCCTGCTCTATGTGCATGGACATCTTCCTACTCTTTTACTTCCAGTTCATATACACCCTTCAGGTGACATGAATCCCACAATCAGTTATAGCATTGGGTCTTGCGTCTTGTGTTTTTTCATCTAGACTGTCTTTTAGCTGAAAACTCAGTCCATTTATATCCAAGTTAATTATTGATTTTTAAAGACTTATTACCTCCATTTAGTTGCTTTGTATATTGCTTATTCTTTTTTTTCTACTGTTTTCCATTTGGTGAAGTGATTTTTTCCCTGGTAGTGTATTTTCATTTCTTTGTTTTTAAATGCATCTGTAATGAGGTTGTTCTTTTGTTTCATTTTGTGTTGTTTTTTGTGTTTGTTTGTTTTGTTTTTGTTCTTTGAGACAGGGATTCTCTATGTATTCCTGGCTGTCCTGGAACTCACTCTGTAGACCAGGCTGGCCTCCAACTCAGAGCTCTACCAGCCTCTGTCTCCTGAGTACTGTGTAATGAGTGCTGCATAACAAAGGTTAACTTTAATTTTATGTGTGATTCTCAAATATTCTATGCAGATGGGTCCTTTATGTTTCTGTGTAACATGTGTGTGCCTGGTACCCACAGAGGCCAGAAATGGGCATTGGATGCTCTGGTACTGGAGTTACAAATGCTTGTTAGCCACCATTTGGGTGCTGGGAATCAAACCCTAGTGCCCTTAACCACCGAGCCATCATCTACCTCTCTCTAGATTCCTGTAATGAGTTTTTATTTTGTGATTAGCAACAGGCTTATAAAAATAATTCTATAGATTTAACATATTATTTTCAGCCAGTAACTATGATCATGTTTTTAAAAGATAATTGTTGATGTCGCACTTTATACCTTTGTGTTACATATTTCTCATTGCTACTGTTATAGGTATTGTTGCTGTCAGTAGGACTGTGACTGTTTTGTAGAACTGGAGGTGGACTGATCTTCTAGCATTTTCTGAGTTGGCCTGGATGTTTACCAGTGAGTTTTTATGCCATCAGCAGTTTTCATTTCACTCTTCAGTATCGTTTTTGTCCTGATGATCTCTCTTTAACATTTCTTGTAAGAGAAGCCTGATGCTGATGACTTCTATCTGCTTCTGTTTGGGACACTCTTGACACCTCTGTCTGAAGGGTGGTTTACTGGACACAGTATTCTTGGCTAGCAGTTTGTTCCTTCAGGACATTGGCTATATAGTTTTACTCTCTCCCAGCTTGTCGTGTTTCTGCTGCTAAGCACAAATGAGTCTCTTGTATCTCAATTACTATTCTTCTGCTGGTGCTCTTTCAGGATCCCCTTTTTGCCTGACCTCTGACAGTTTGATACATCTAACTAAAAGGAGGGAAGTTAACTTAGGCTGGGTTGCCTTTCAAAGGGCATTGGTAATCAAATTAGTTTTATGTTGACATAATGCCATTCTTTTTACTTTATGGCATATATATATAATATTTATATATTTGCTTAGTATCATTTGCAAATTAAAATAAAAGCATATAATTCCATTGAAACCCTCTTAATCAGAGAGCCTACATGTAGTTTAAGGGTAAGAATTAAGGATGGGGAATTGTCACAGTAATCAGGCTCAGGACTGGTCAAAGGGAAGTGAGAGCCAACTTACATCATTTTAAATGAGGCCATCTTTGAAGCAAATGTCTTCACTTCCCAAAGGAATTATATATTTGACAAATATTTTGGTGAAGGTATAGTTCCCTCTGCCAGGGATGTTGGTATCTTTGTGGCTTTTTGAGAGGTTTGCTTGCTTCCATCTCCTAACAGTGACATCTTATCTGGAGGTCGTCATCTGCTTCTGTCATGCAACCTGGTTTATGATTCAAATCCAAGGCACTGACAGTCCTTGATTGTCACTGATTTTCTTCCTTGTTTTCTGTTTTCCAATGAAAATAATCTTCATAAAGGTAGAAACTACATTTCTCTGTGGAGTCAATCACTATATCAATAAATAGAGGGATAAAGGCTAGGTTCTTGAGTTAGCATGCATGGGAGAAATAAAGAAGGTTGCATCTACTTCCCAGGACACATGGCTAAGTGGGGTGTCTATTGAACATATCAAAGCAGACCTGGCTACCAGGTTCTCCCAGCATCCCTCAGTACCTACCATTTACAGGGTATGGCTGCCATACTGGCCCCTACCCTAACCTTCTCTAGCCCAGGGAGTGACTTGTCCCTGTATAATCCAGCCATGTTGGCTATGCCAGTCTTTTTATCCTTTTACTCTCTTGGCCTCTTGATCCAGGCAACCCCTCCTGGCTGGTCAGTGATTCCTCTCTTGCTTTCCCTCTCCCTCTCTCCATTCATGGTCCAGTTTAGTCTGACAGCCATGTTCCTTGTGAACTCTTACCTCTGCCTGCTTTCTCCCTTATCTCTACAATAAAAATCTTCTCCATGCTTTAGGAGTAGTCATGTTCTCCTCCTTTTTATTTCTTCTTGTTCTTGTTCTTGTTCTTGTTGTTGTTCTCCTCCTCCTCCTCCTCCTCCTGCTATGATCTTTGGAAACATCATTTTTTTTTTATGTTGGAAACTTTCCTTAAGAATTGTGGATTAGCTTATGGGACAGACTTCCAGGCTTCTAATGTTGCCATTTGAGATCAGCAAACATGTTTCTGCTAAAGGTCAGATATTTGACATTTTAGGCTTTTTAACAAAATATTAACCCTTTGAAATGTAAAACCTGTTCGTATGCAACATTGAGTTTAGATACAGACTATAGCCACTCTTGAATTGGTCATTGTTTGCCAGTCTATGGTGCCTAATTTTAGGGCAGTTGTCTACCTACAAAGAGGAGATTTGGACTCTATTAATATGACACAAACATTAAACAAAGCCTTTCTCAATGACTCCAGATACCTGCCATCCAGATGAGATAGTGAAATGCTTTCTATGAAAATTGTCCAGTTTTCCTAACTGAGTAATTATTGTAGTTTTTTTTTCTATTTTAGGATACTTCCCCCCTCAAATAATCTACAGTCACTGTAGAAAGATTAGAAAATAAAGAAAATATCAGACATGAAAAAGTGTACTTAATCAGACACAATATTTTATTTTCCAATTTTAAATTCATGTGTAGATAATTTCTTAACATGGTATTTGAAACATTCAGGTTTTAAAACTAAATGTTGAGGTGTACACCCTTTTCCATGTCGTATGATTTTTTTCTCCTTTGACTCTCAAAACAATATTTGGCAGCTTTAGAAATCTAGGAAATATAATCAGGAGTGGAAAAATAGAAAGGAAAAAACCCTCAAATAACCTCACCACCCAGAGGCAAAAGCTGATTACCTTGTAACACTGTAGTACAATTTCCAAATATTTCTACATCACATAGTGCTGCTATGGAGCTTAAAGTTTAACTTGTTAGCTTTATATAATTTTTAGAGGTAACAATTATTTAAATCTTTCTGTTTAAATAATGTGGCATCGAGTTTTTCAATCTCCAAAGAACTTTGATAAAATTTTCAGGCACAAATATCCAAGGATATGCAGTTATATAAAAAGAGATGTTACGGCTTATGCTTTTAATCCTCAGAAGCACACGTTGTTGCATCAGTTGCCACATTAAGGACTAGCTTATGTTATTAAGTAACTTGTAAAATTCTATTTTTGATAACTGTGTTTGTCCTGTTGGTGATAAGAGCACACAGACCTGTCACCTCTGTGTTTTGAATTTGAATTTGATATCACACTGGAAAGACACAGAAGGGCAAGTCCTTTGAATCAGAAGTTAACTAACATATTCATTTTGTCCAGAGATTTAAAACAAACAAACAAACAAACAAACAAACAAACAACAAACCCGATACTGTCTTCTGTCTTCTTTGGTATCAGTCATTCCTTTATTCCAGCATAGGAATGCTGAAGTATTAGGAAGACGAAGTTTAACCTGAATCATAGAACCTGAGGTTTTGTCTTGATACACAGGTCTACTCTTTGACCTAAATAGTCCAGTTAGCTGTCCATGAGTACACTGAAATGATACTGATTACAAAATCAAGGCTAATAGTGTAGGGCTGGACTTTACTGACCTTAAGGTAAATTAAGGTCTCCAACAATTAGGAAACTTGTTCGTGATTGTACACTTAGCATGTGATAAGGAGCAGGTGAGAATATAGGCCTTCTGATTGTGTCATTTCCCACATTTTACAGCCCAAATCAGGAGAGATTTCTAATTTAAAACTATGTATTGTGTACATATTTTAAAGCATATTGAAATGTACATATATACATATATATATGTATACACACATTTTTTATGACTTTGATTGGAACACCTAGGTCTAAGCAACTAGTTTTTGGAATGCTAAGCTCCCATGTTGTCAGAGAACTTCAGACCCAATAATCATTCTGCTAACAAATATTACTTAAGTTGTGCTGCGAAGTTTAGATTCCAACAAGGTACTTTTTGAATGCCTAGAGATATCCCCACAGCTTCAGTTCCTCAGATCCCTGTGTCAGAACTGGTCAAACACACCCCCCTTCCCACTCTCTTTTGCTTCATCCACCCTGCTGCTTCAAAGCCAAGTGAGAAATTGCAGTGAACAGAGCAAGGAATAGACCAGGAAATAGAAAAGAAATTCTTTTCCAATCTGATGTATATAGGAAGGGGCCAGAATGTTGACTCTAAATAATTACACTTGACCTAAACCTCAGCATTTTCAGGAGAAATCCTTTATTACCTGAATATTACTAAAATATCATGAGGATTACCCTACCCCATATTCTATCTTGGGGAGTGTGCCTGCATAAAGAGGAACATTAAATGGACAGTTTAGGCTATAGGAGTTTCCCCTTAAATTTTGATTGTTGAAGAAAGTGCCTAGGCAGCCATAGTTTATTTAACCATTTCCTTACTTTCTTCTACTTACATTTGTGATATCAGAAAGGTAGACTACTCTTATGTACCTAAAGAATGACTAATAGGTTTTAAAAGGGTTGAATGCTTTTCCTCTGCTGCATCCCCTGAATAAAAGTTTAAGGCTTGAGGAGAGCTAAAATTAAAAAAAACTAATATAAAATCACTTTTGATTATATAATATTTATGGAAGTATTTATTGATAAAAAGGAAGAAAAACATCTTTTTTTTAAAAAAAAGAAAGACCATCTTTAACAGTTAACTGTGCCTGAAGACAAGTGAAAAACAAGTTACATTAAATAAATTTGTTTTATAGACTAAATTCTTCAGAATTATCTGTGATTATTTTAGTGTAGTGGAAAGATACATAAATATTTAAATTATCCATTAATTTTAGAGATAAGAATATTTATAGTTCATTGATTCTAAAATAACTCAGCTTTTAGCAAGTACTGTAGCAAATACCTCAGTGTCTCCCTTTACTTAATGAAACTTGAAAAGTCCACTATGGAATAATAAAAACCTATGAAATATTTAAAAAGCCTGACTAACACTCTTTATTGGGATGAAAAATATAAATACTTGAGGCATTCTATCATGTGTAACAATGCATTTATGATTTATAGAATTAGTATCAGTAAACCTAGGACATTTCTAATAATCTAACAACAGTACAGCTAGTAAAAGCAGGATGTGGCATATTTTATCACGGCTCACACGTAACATTTGTATTCATAATGATAGGTAACTCTGAGTTCATTGGAAAAGTATGTGGGTGAAAAACCAATAGTCGGTGGATCCAAATACATTGTCTTGCTATAAAAGGGGCATTATGTATTCTAATGGGATAATTTTTATGTATCTGACACCAGCTTGCTCCTTAATGCGGGATATATTCACTAAGAAAAGTTATCACAATGACAATAATCATATGCAAATAATTCCTAACAATCAGGCCTTTCTTGTGGCCTTTGCTTTGTTTTGTTTTTTTCAAAAGGGCCAACATGGACAGAAGTTATTGTTATATGCCTTAGACTGGACAAGCTGAAATAGCTAAGCTGACAAAGTATTACCTTCTTGGAAGGCACATCTTGGAGTCTTCCTTCATCTGCTAGGACCTTTGTTTTCTACCAATTCCTCTAACATTAGCTAGGTTCGTCTTCACTAAGAGCTGGGGATTCTAGCTTTCTTTTCATATTGCAAAATGTTCTTTTAAAACTCAATAGTCTCTATGGCTGTGGGTAATGGTTCCATTTTCAAGCAACAAGTTAAGGTTGAGAGGATAGTCCGGGGGAGAACACTTCATCTACAACATCACCTTCAGAGCTGAATTAGGTTATTTTCTTCTCTTCTGTGAAAGACAGCTCTGTGAGTGTTGAACAGGGGCTTCTGGCATTCTGCATCAAGGGACATTAGTGTTCCCAAGACTCTGGATTCAATGTTGAGTCTCAGTGGACATCACAAGTAGTGCCTACCTGGACCAAGCTATATCCTGTGCGCTGGACCAGTGCGCGGAGGGCCGCTTCCTTCTGGGTGCCGCTCAATCCATCCCCGGATTTGTGATTTGATTCCATTGAGAGTGATTATCAGCAAAAAATCAGGTTAATTAGGGTTGCTCACTGAAACCAAATTTAAGATAAATTAAGTAAATTGCTACAGCCAAGTCCACATTTGCTCTTCAAGTGAGGGCATCTTTAGGATAGGTCTATAAATGAATCATTCATGTTATTACTGCTAGCAGCTGCATTCAAATAAGGCTTGCCAATTTTTTTAATCACACTTTTATAATTATATATAATTTTAAAATAGTCAACCTTTAGAAACAAAAACTGAAGAGTATGCATTCTCTAATTAGAACATAGCCCACCCATTCTCAGTTCAGTTCCTTTAAGATGTTGCTAAATATACAAATAAATTAGTTCATCAATTAAAAGGATGTGAAGGGAGATGGCTTAGCAGGTAAGAGTGCTTGGTGCTCAAGCATGAAAATCTCAGTTAAGTTCCCTGAACCATGTACAGTTGGTAACCCTAGCACCGTGGTGGCATTACCAGAGCTTGCTTGCCACCAACCTAGCTCTGGGTTCAGCAAAAGACCCTGTTTTGAGAAAAATGAGGTGGAGAGTGATAGAGCAGGGTGCCTGATGTCTGCCTCTGACCTCAGATGTACACTTGCACATCATATACATGTGCACATAACACACACAACACACACACACACACACACACAGGGAGGGAGAGGGAAGGAGGAAGGGAGGGAGGGAGGGAGGAAGGGAGGGAGGGAGGGAGGGAGGGAGGGACGGAGAATATGAATGGTCTGTATAAATCTGGAAAGAAGAGGCTGTCACTAAATCAGTTATACTAAGGTAGGAAGTCGAAATTCTGAGGTTGAGCTTTATCCATCTATTCTATGTGTTTTCAGAGACATTTGCCTATTTATTCTACAAACAAGACTGGTTAAAGGATTTTAAAAGTCATATGTATACACACACACATACACATTCTCACATTTTTACATATATAAAAATTTAGAGCAAAGGTTTCAGTGTTTACAGTTTACAAAAGTTTTATTTTATTTTTTAAGTATTTAAATTAATTAATTGTGTGTGTGTGTGTGTGTGTGTGTGTGTGTGTGTGTGTGTATACATACATGCACAAAGCATACACAGAGGTCAGAGGACAACTTGCAGAAGTCAATTCTCTCCTTCTACCAGGTGGGTTCTGGGGATTGAACTCAGGAAATCAGACTTGGCAACAAGTGCCTTTGTCTGCTAAAACATCTCATCTATCTGAAGGTCCTGCCCTTGTTTTTAATCTTGATTTTCTGTCTTGATTAGGAAATTAGAGTCTTTTACACCATAGCTGTGATTTACGATTATGTGGCAACTCATTAGGTCATGTGGCTTTACTACCACAGTTAGAGTATATACTGTTTCTATGGATACTAAAATATAGGTGAATCTGTTTGTAGATGCAGTTGTACAAATTGCTATGAAGTAATCTTAAACATAAAATTATAAAAATTATTTTTGAAGATTTATAAAGAAACTATTGCAAGAGTTACATTTTGTCTAATGCTAGTTTTTTTTTTAATGTTACTAAATGTCACTGAAGTTGCTGTTTAATCAGGAAGCTCTCAGATCCTCCCATTGTGCCTTGCTTATCCTGGAGGCCCAGGAGGACATGGAGGATCTGATAAAGTTATTTCTATGTGCCTTGATAGCTTTGAAGGCAGTCTACAGTCTGTCACCCAAGTTATAGGTTTTTCTTTTCTAAACTTCATCATTTCCATCAAAATGGTAATACTTCATGGTTACATGATGAATTATTATTATTTTTGCAAAACTTACCTTGAATTTGGGTTAGTAATTATTAAAGGTTATTTTATTAAAGGAATTTTGACATCACAAAAGCCTCTTAGCTCTGTTGGAGTTCGTGGTGAAGTTCTGAGAAATCCTTTACAATATCTATATCTCAAATCACTGGCACTCAGTAGTACATCAGAATGAAAGTCAAAATTTGTGACCAAAGGAACTTTAGGGATTGGGTGTAGTTTTTAGTGGCATAGCACCTGATTCAAGTGTGAAGTCCCAGGTTTAAACATCAGAACTCCCAAACAAAACCCAACCCAAAACAAAACAAAACAAAAAAGAAAGACAAAAGAAGAATAGAGTTGAGGAATTGTGTGGAAGAAGCAGTGGCCCAGTGATGGGGCCTGATTTTCTCAGTGCCTTTGTCTATCCAAACAGATCAGTTGAATGGCAGGTAGACAGATATCCCAGTCTGAATTTCAAGGGAGAGTTCCACCAGGGAGACACTGGCTTGGAGCTGACGTATGACGGATTTTAGTCTTGAGACTGGATAAGCTCATGTAAGGACTGGGTAGAAGGTGTGTATCTAAGGCAGATCTCTTATAGGTAACTAACTTATAGAAGCCAAAAGATAAGGAAGATTCAGCAAAGGAGACCTAGATGGAAGAGTATAAGGTAAGAGAACCAGGGGCTGAGGTGGTTTAGAAACTGAGGAAAGAGTTCTGAGAACAGGGGAGGGGAGAGTTAGCTGTCTAAGGCAGGCAGAGGCCTGAGCAGGAACACAGACCTGGGAGGAGCCTTTCTGTTCTCTTTCTGCTTTTTTACTGTTGTCTCCAGCAAGCTCCTTAACTATGTCTCAACTGCAGCAATGATATCCCAGTCACCCTGGGTGTAGTAAGAGCAACATACTGACACAGGTTTGGCAGACCTCTGGGTTTGTTGTACCAGCTGGAGGATCGCTAGGCATAGGATCATAGCATCCGTCAGAGGAAGTAGGAGAGGCGATGTAATTGCCAAGCACCTCTACTTTCAACTCTCAGGTTCTGCTATGAAAACTTACGTGGCTTTGTGGAACAGCACTCTTACTCAGTTCAGATAAAGGGAAGAGTGAGGTAAAAATAGAAGTTGACGGAAAAGGGTCACAGGTAGCATTGCAGGGAAGAATCATACATTTACATGCCCACACTGAGCATCGGGCTTTTCATTTTTGAGTTGCAGTGAGGAACAGGCTGTGGACAAGTGGCTGTACTGAAGATGAATGAGAAAACATTTCCAACGTGTTTTGTTTAGGTCTAGCATGTGTGATTCAATGTGATTTAATAGTCCCACTAATAAGTCATAATGAAGGACAGCTGTGAGATAGAGGGGCCGTAGAATAATTCCAGAACGGCCTTGCCCTAGTTTACATTCTGTTGCTGTGATAAACACCATGACCAAAAGAGATTTAGGAGAGAAAAGGGATTTATTTCAACTTACAGGTTGCAGTCTATCATTTATGGCAATGGTTCCCAACTTTCCTAATGCTGTTACCCTTTAATTCAGTTCCTCATGTTGTGGGTGACCTCCAACCATAAAATTATTTTGTTGCTACCTCATAACTGTAATTTTGCTACTGTTATGAATAGTAATGCAAGTATCCGATATGCAGGATATCTAAAATGTGACTCCCAACGAGGTCACAACTCACAGGTTGAGAACCACTGATTTAGGGCGTTCAAGGCAGGAACTCAACCAGAAACCATGGAAGAGTGCTGCTTTCTGGCTTGTTCATGGAAGCCTGCTTAGCTAGCTATTTTATATATAGTACAGGCCCACTTGCTTAGGGATGGTACTTCCCAAAGTGGACTGGCCCCTCATATCAATTAGCATTCAAGAAAGTGTCTCACACATGTGCCCACAGGACAATTGGGTGGAGACACTTCTTCAAATGAGGTTCTCTTTCCCGGGTGTCTAGGCTGTGCCAAGTTACAATAAAAACTAACCAGGACAGACTCCCTGGACAAGCTTCATTTGAAAAATATGGTGAAGGGAAACCATGATATAAAATGTCAAGGGTCTTCACTAGCACTGCCCAGCTACCATTTAATAGTCTCTGATCAATGTCTCCACATTCCCTAGGGCTATGTTTTTCTTAGCCATAAACTCTTAGTTCAAATGTGTATTGCCTACTGAACTTAATTACATAAAAATAGGCTCCTTGATCTAATTGTGGTAGTCATATGTGTAATCCAAGTCTATTTGGGGGGGGGGCATCTGCAGCAATGAGAATGATGAGTTCAAGGCTAGCTTGGGCTACATAAGGAGACCCCATGTTAAAAGAAAAAGAAAGTATCCCATTTTATTCTTCTGCTTCCATCCCAGGAGGAGCTCTTTGAGCCTCAATGTCTTTATATATAAAATTAGATAATAGTATTTCTTATTTCATAGTTCTTCTGAGGATTGCACATTAAAATAAATATCAAATACTCAAAATGGTCTCTGGTATTTAATACCTGCAAAGTGTTGGCTATTATATCTCTACATAACTCCATGTGGTAGATAAAGTCCCGTGTCATCAACGTGACACATTCTCTTCAGTAACACAGTCTGGGTTTCCTTTCCCCATCCTTCATGTGTCCTTCCTCTAAGCACCAGCATTTTCCCTTAGCCTTCCAGGCTCACTGCTTATAACTTTCCTTTCCTACGTCTTCCGACTTCACTGGCCTTGTTGATCCCATCTAGATTTGGTTGGAGGTTGTTTGCTCTGTGGTGTCTTCTTTGACAACTTCCCTGGGTAACATTAGGTGCCTTCTCCTTAGTGCTCAGGAAAGCCTGTACAGCCGATATTGTCACACATGGTGCTGTAAGGTTCCCCTGACTATCGTTCTCACTGAACTGCAAGCTTGCTAAACGAAAGGACTGTCTTGTACATGTAGCTTGCCCTGAAGACTTGATGTTATGCCAAGTGTTCAACAGACATTTGCAGAATAAACAGAAGACTTGGGATCAACAATTTTATAGATTATAGTGACTTGCATTCAATCAGAAGTAAAATGAGCATATAAATTAAATGTCCTAGTACTCATTATTTCTTATGATTTCAAGAAACTTTTTGTAGTTCTACCTTAGAGTGAACTAATTTTATGTGAGAAATTGATTTTTGATAGTTTCTGCACATGTCATATTTATGACAGAGACAAGAGTAAATATTTCTCAAGGGCAAAGTAATTAAAACTAGACATGTTTTCTCCTCTATGAATTTATGGTTTTACATTTGCCATATCCATTTCCATTGGATCCAGCAGGATCTAGAAAATGTAGTTCAAGATTTCTGCTTCCCTCAAAGTTTAGGGAGGCTTGGAATAGGCCTGCTATCACCTAGCTAGACTGCTTAACACAGTTTAGCCAGAGTTCACTGCTGGGAGAGGTCAGGGCTACTTGGTGGCCATGAGGTCTCTGGTGTCAGTGAGACTTGGGTCAGGGAAGGTGGAAGGAGGGAGGAGGAAGAAAAGAAAGGTATTGTGGAGAAAATGATGACTTTTCCAAATCCATACCTCTCAGGTAGAGATTCATACTGTTATGCAGTTATAACTCTGGCCCATTACAGGAAGAGGAAAATTATTTGATAAAATTTGGTGCCACAAAGAATAGCAAGTTACAAGGGAAAATCAGGATAGGCTTGAAAGTGGGGATTGTTCCTTGGATTTTATTGTCCTGGAGGACCCTGCAGTGGAGACCAAGGAGACAGAAGGAATAGGGGAGCAAACTTCACTTTTGTTTCTGAAGTCTCTCAAAACAGGAAACAGTCAAGACATGAGACAAAAGCTGGAAAAGTGGAGAGGGAAGCAAGAACTTGGAACGTAAAAGCAGAAATAACAGGCAGAGGACAAACGGGGGATGCAGACAGTGGAGGGCAGTGGGCCTCTTTATTAAAACTTCAATGAAACAGTTATCCTCAACTTTTATGAAAAGATCAACAAGTATTGACTTCCTCTATATATTCCTGTCTTTGGCAGTTTAGAATTCGGAAAGAGTAGTTCTGTTGCTATAGTTACTGTGTCATTCACTTATTTGATGCTTTGGAAGAGGCTGGATGAGGAAACTGAATGGGGAGAAAGACTGCTTGTAACCTGGTCAGTAGTAGAGAGGGGTCCTTCTCACTGAGTAAGAACCTCAGGGCTGTGGTGACGTCAGACCCCATGTGCATTTGTAATTAGTAAAGGCTTCACTTGCTGTTTGCATGTCTCTAAGCCATATTCATCTTTTTCTAATGTTCTATTGTGACCCGGTCTTAAATGATATAGCTGAGACATACATAACCCTTATAAAACATGTTCGAGTGGTTTTAACAAGAAATCCAGCCCTTTAAAGTACCTCCTGGGAATTTCCCAGAGTTCCATATTGTGCGGAAATGAAGGGTTTGTGATAAAATTCCATGGACTCTCTTGATGATGCAAAGTAAATAGTACCTTGTATTGCTCAATAAAAGAAGTATAAATCAGTTCCACAACTCAACTTAGAAAAATGTTTACAAATTAAGGCAATAGTTCATTTGAGTGTATATCATGAACCATAGAAAAATTAATAAAGAATATGTATATATACATACATATATACATTCATATATGCATACAAAAGGTTGCTCTAGTGATTATATGGATTAAATAAATAGAAGCCGTGCATTTGGAGAGAGAGTAAATGGGTATACTGGGAAGGATTGGAGGGAGGAAAGGGGAAAGGGAAAATGATATAATTATATTTTAACTTAAAAACCTCAAAGCCTTTTTAAAAGTCATTATGTGTCACCTTATTATTTACAAAAATATATTAGTGAGTTAATCAGAACTATCTCCCTATTATTAAGGTATCAGTTAATGTTAATGCATTAGTCTGTGCCTAGATAATCTTAAAATAAAAAAATTAGTTTTTTTAGGGATCATGTTAATTATACTTGTAATGAACAAAACCTTCTCAGTAGTGAATTCCATATTGTTTGAGAGGAACATAATGATATTTCGATTTCTGTTCTTCCACCATGATTTTAACGTTCTTAATCCCAGTTTTCTTTTAAAAATTATAGTATAAGATCATTGATACCTAACTAAAAGACTTAAAAACAAAATGTCTGAAATAACAAAATGGTTGAACAGATAGGGTACTGGATATGAGAGCCTGTCGTATGGTTGGCATTTGAGAGACACTCATCGGATACTCCTTTTCTGTTCCTCCAATCCTGCTTTGGTTGACTCAGTGACCTTTTGTGAAATTCTTATTGGTGAGTATCCTTGCCAGCCATTGTCCAGTGTGGGAGAGATGTAGTTCTCGGTGTGTAATGCAGAGTTCTTTCAAATAGCCTCAACAATTAGTACATTGTGCTTTTTCTTTGTTCCAGGGAGGTCTATAAGTCTATATGAGAGTATTTTTCATCTCTCAAAGAGCATATTAGTGTTGTCAGGAGGCTTAGACATTGCCTAAATATGCAGTGATGAAGAGATATTTGAATGAACAGTGGTACAGTGCAGGTTGATAGTCTAGAAAAAAGAGTCACAGCTGAGGTAGATTTTTAAAACATATAATTGAAAGTTAGGTTGTAAAAATAGTGTGTGATCAAATTTCATTTATGTTAAAATTATATTTATAAGGTCTTTGATTATAAAAGGCTAACTGGCTAAACTGGGTAGTAGAAAAATGACTATTTTTAAATTTTATTCATTCCTGCTTATTTGGCTGTTTTTACCTTTCTATGATGGATGTCTTTATTTAAAACATAAAAAATTCAAAGTTTTTCTATATTAATACTTGGGGAAATGGAATTTTCATTATAAAATTGAGTCGAAATTTTAATTTGAAAAAAATTTTTCTGAAAACAGAAATCACTGCAAATAAGCACTCAAGGGAAGAAGCTAGGAAAAAATAATCATAAGGGACTATTAGATAAAAGTAGAATTAATAAAGCAAAGTTCTACAGACTTGACACTAGGGTGAAAGATTATGGGAAAGATGATTCTCCAGGAATGCTGCTGGTCATCCTGACCAGGTAAAGAGTAGTGTGTTCTTAAATGAGAGGCAAGTTCATAGTCACAGCCAGAGACTTCTCAAAAGTGAGGATATAGCTTTTAGTAATGTGAAAAATATAGATGCAATGAATATTTACTTAGAAAAGTATGTTTTCTTTACAAAATTGTTCCAAGGATAAATTACAGTTTTAGATAAACTAATAGCTACTAGCTTACACTGAAAAACATTCGATGCTTTTTTCAACTAACACCAGAACCAGATAATTTTATTAGGCACACGTCAGACATTATTCATGAAATTGGGCCTGGAGAGATGGCTCCGTGTCTAAGAGTGTTTACTAAGCTTACAGAGAATCACAGTAGAGTTCCCAGCACCCATGTCAGGATACTCACAACTCCAGAGGGATCTGATGCCCTCTTCTGGATGTGGGTGTTCATACACATCTTACACACACACATACACACACACACACACACACACACACACACACACACACACACGCTCACACACACACAGACACAAAATAAACAAACAAATAATTAAATACATAGATAGATAGATAGATAGATAGATAAGTAAATAGATGAATAAAATGTAGAGAAAGAGAAAGAAATAATTCTTTTATTATAGGAAGCAATTGAAGAATGGAAATTATGGAAATTTATGAAATTATCTGTGGGCATACCACATCTCTGATATAAAGCATATGAATGTTTAATAAAACAGAAAACTAGTAGAAAAAAGATTGCATATGAGTTTAAAAATGAGCTGGCAGCACAGCACTGAGATCAGAACGAGACAGCATCATTATAAAAACACAAAGATTACTGAACATTAGGGATTTTATGAATTTGATTCTCTTCACTAATGAAAACACATATGATTTTCATAGCAAATGAACAAGTGGTACTGAGGAAAATGATATCTACATTAGTTTAAAAATAATGAAGCTTTCCTTGAGTTGGGAGTAGAACCCAATTTCCTTGCATCGGTAAAGACACAGCAAATGTGTCACATTAGAGAGGTGCAGTATTCCTTCTTTTTCAGAATAAGTAAATCAGTTCTATAAAACTAGATTACAGCTAATCAAAGCACACTGCAAGGGAAAGTGTACACGTTCTCCAAGAGCACAAACAAGAGGCAAGGAGAAAAACTGATCAATAACGGGAAATACTAAGAATAAACACAAGGAGAAATGCCTGAACCCTATGGAAAAAAAAGAGATAAAATCCAACAGAGAGCCCTAAAGACCTGTTTAAGTAAAAAGTTTATTGTGCAATGAAATCTGTTCTTCCCCACTTTTAATGCATTGTCACTCCAATTTAGATTACATTATTTTAAAATTTGAGAAATCAATTCCATAATTCTTCTGGCAGTAAGAAACACGCAATGAATGCCACAAGAGGTACTGAATACATGGAATGATCTGGAACCAGCCTAACCGTAAACAATCCCAAGAATAGCAAATCACTGGCACAGAACCAAAAGGCTTGAGCCATAGTTTTGTTTAAATTGGTATTTGCCAATAGGTGTTATTTCAGATCATAGGGAGGTCGTGGACAATTTGAGAAAGAGAGAGAGTTGCACTATCACCTCATGACCTATGTTCAAGTTCTAAGAGGACTAAAGAGATAACCTTTAAAGACATTACATAACTACTAGAACACTGGAGAACATTCTACTCTTGTGGCACAGAAGATCTTTCACAGTAAGTGTAAAAATCCACAACAAAAAGACTGGCAGATTTAACTACATAAAAAATCACAAGCATGTGTAATTGCAGTGGAACCTTAGCAGAGACTAAAATAAAATGACTGACATATCAATAGTAGACACAAATGATATCTGTAAAATGCAAAGAGTACTTTTAAATCATTAACAGAGAGACTCACAAATTTGTGGACAGATGACCAAAGGGCACAATGGGTCAAAAGAAATAAAGATAACTTTAAAACCTGTACTGTACACATGATAACCTTTTTTTTTGTTTGTTTTTCAAGACAGAGTTTCACTGGGTAGCCCTGGCTGTCTGAGAACCCACTCTGTAGCCCAAGCTGGCCTGGAACTCAAGAGAGCCACCTGCCTCTGCTTCCTGAGTACTGGGATTAAAGACATGTGCCACCATCCCCGGGTTTACACACAATAATCTTTAGTGAGAAGTTAAAAAACTAAATGACTTCTTTTTGGCTGTTATATGGTGAAAATTTAAATGATAAGTAAGAATAATAAAGAAGGTCGACATACACTAAACATGTATTACGTGCCATGTTCACATTAAAACATGATTTACTTGATCCTCAAGAGAATTCTATGAAGTAGGTGTTAACATTTTTATGATTAGGATAGAAAGGAGTAAACCCAGGAAGAGAGAAGCTAGTTGATATGCCCAAGATGCCCTGGGTGACAAGTAGCAGACAAATAATCTGAATCTAAGTGTCTGGAGGCTCAAAGTCTGTGTTTTTAATTACTGAATTTTTCCCCAATTGTCTTTTTGTTTTTCCACATAAAAGAAGTGGGTGGGGGTTGAAGAGAGCATAAGGTCTACCTTGCTTCCTTCAGAGTAATTCCATGAAGAACACAGGATATGAAGAAAAGTCAGAAAGCTCCCTGAGTCTGCCATCTCCTCCACAGGGGCACGTGGGCTTGTTCAGCTAGAGCATTACATAATTTGGTCTGGACTGAATTAATTGTATTAAATCCTTTGACTAGGCCATAGTAGATAGTGTAATGATGCCCATGGTCCAGGGCCTTACTTCCTTTACATATGGTCCAATGTGAACACATGGTCATTATCAGCCCTCTGTTATACACTGACCATTTCTCATCCAAATTCTAGCAGAGTGTAGTGATTTCATGGTTTACCCTGGGGGTATATCATTTGGCAGTATTTATTTTTATTCTTCAATTTGAATTAAAGCTCTAGTTTCCTTCCATGGCTCCTGAGCTCTTCTAGACTATAGAAAGTAGATAGAAGGAAGTCAGCTATGGACCAAATCCCTGATGTGGTAGTGCGATGTTGAGTCACTACAACCACAGGACCTTTGCATGACACCAGACATGACTGCTTTGAGAGTGGGTTTTCCCCTCTACTATCAGTTGTACTTGCAATACCTCTTCCTCACCCTGCCTCTTGCTCTTATTCTTGCTCCAGCTCCTTGCTGAGCATCATGGCTAATAAGTTGCTGATTCCATCTAATTTTTTTTGAAGTGCCAATAGACACAAGTTTCTAAGGAAATTTATTATTATTATTTATTTTGCAGAAATGTTTTGGGCCATTAATACTTTGACTATTGCTCACTAATGAATGCTTAAGATCCATACACCATCTGATTTGGAGTCTTATCTGGAGTAATTTGAGCTAAATAAACCAACATACTGAGGAATTAGCACAGTAATAAAATATCTACAGAGAAAGACATATGGGGGTAACCACGGGCACTATTGACCTAGAGTTTACTGGAAGAATATAATGAGCATATATCTCATAGACAGGATATTTGTATGTATTTTGTATATGTACAAATGTGTGAATGAACATAGGTGTACACATTTGTTCTAAATCAAGGCTTTAAAGCATGCGTAGTGAAGAGAGAATATGTTTTCTAATTCTTATCTTAATTTTTTACTGTGTCAAAATCAGGAATAAGAAACATCTAGTTCCAAAAAAGTTTACCAGAACTCTTGAGAAAAATTAGACAATAACCATCTGGTCAACTGATCACCATTTTTGCAAAAAAAAAAATCCTGATATGTATCTTTTTATTTTTGGTCTGAGGATAAATAAACCCTAGGTAATAAGATTAATCTATTTTTATTTTAAAAATCTGCTTAAAATTGTGTAATCTGTGGTCCAGTAGAAAGACTTGTGCTTAAATCATAGTCTAATTAAACAGATATTTTAGAGTCGGGCTTTATCTGCTTCAAAGACACCTCACGCCTTATCTGTTTGAAACTTCTGTTAGATATCAAAGAGAAGCCCTTTAAATCTCTGGGATTTAACTTCAAGGTAAATTACACAAAGAAAGACACGAAGAGGAAGCATTAACTTCTGTACCTCTCAAAACGGGACTTTGAGATGTAACTGTGTTCTTAAAGGTTAGCAAGTGCCATTCACAATGCTGAACCTCAGCCGCCTCTACATTTATCTCACTCTCAGAAACAACGTCACCCTAGTCATCTGTTCAGAGACCATGTCTAGTTTGACTGAATTCCTTAACTGTGACTTCCATTACTTGCTTTAAGACCTTGTCCTTGTACCATTATTATAATTATAATTATAATTATACATTATATATTATAATTATACATTACCCATCCTGGTCCATTCTCTTCCCTGGAGCGTAACTGCATCAGAGCCAGCTGATAACACCTATGAGATCGTGGGGACCGTCAAAAAAAGAACAGACTCCTCTTGGAAGGTAGCTACTCTCAGGTGTCATCCTGACTCACAGTGTGTGTGTGTGTGTGTGTGTGTGTGTGTGTGTGTGTGTGTTCCTGTGCCTAACAGTGTGCTAGATGTCAGAACTGAAAAAGAATGGAATCGTTTTCCTGTCTTTAGGAAGCTAGTAGTTTACCATAGTTAATAGCTTTTAGGAAAATGAGAGACTTCGGGAAAAAGGGTGTTTATTTATTTAATCTCACTTTGCAAACTCTGGAAACGGTTCCATACATTGTTGATTTTAGGGATAAAATCATCCTTGCATCCAACACTGCACTTAGAAAAAAATGAAATTATATGAGGTGGTGGTACGTGTCATTAAATCAATGCTCAGTGTGTGAGTTGTTATAGTAACCCCAACTTCTTTAAGGGTGTGCCCAGCATTCAGATCTAACAGAGAAGTTGGCACCCACAAACCATTTACAACAGGGGGATCAGCCTTTTGTTTATAGGTGTGGTCAGCTGCTCATTAATGTAGAGCTGGGGATGGAATGAAGATTTCTCAAGTCGGTGTTTAGGACTATTGGAACAAGACAAATTGCTAGAATTACCACTAGCAGAATGGCACCACTGTCCCATACAGAAGGATGCATTTTCTTGGTGTCCCTTAGTGGATACTGATGTGGAATCCTTTCCATGCAGTCCTGACACTCCATTTAGCCCTGCTTCCAGCCCATGTTCCACACTTCGTCTTCTCTTCTGGGGTATGCACTTCATGAAGTCTCTATGCTTGTGCTAGGGACTTATTTGGGGGCAGGATAATGTATTTAATGCCTGCGTTTTTGTCAGACTTATGACTAATAGCCATCTGCTTCAACAATCACCTGAAGTTCTACAAGTGGTTTTGACTGCTGAGCTGAGTGTGTTGATTTCTCTGGTTGTAACTATGTAGATAGCAAAGTCTGAGAGATTTGCACTCTGGTGTAAAGATTTGTCTTTCTACTTTGCCTGTTTTAATCATTACTCAAGATCCTTCAAGTAATTCTATGCCAAAAAATCAGGAGATCCTGTCAGTGATAAAGGGCATTTATCCCTTGGAAAAACCGCCACAGAACTCGGAGGAGATGGCTACAGACTCACATTTGCAAACTGGGGATGAGGATTCTGGAAGTTTCTCAGCCCCCTTATTCCATCCTAAAAACTATTCTCAGTGTTTGATCTCATGGCTTTCTTCTCTCTTAACCATTTTCTTCCATTAAAGCATTGTGTTCTTGGCATTAAATGTGATAAGAATTATGGCTTTAATATCTAAGGTTGGCTCACACTTGGTTGATACTGTCTTACACAGTTCATATATAATTTTTGTTCTCCTTTGCAAAACAATCTTGATTTTGGTAGAAGTTAAATAATTGGCCCAAAGTCAGATGATTGGGCCAGGATTTGAGTCTAGGCATTCTCAGTCTAGAACCTTCTGTTTTAACATAATATTTCCCTCTGAAATGTCAACATTATGTATTATTGGACTTTAACTAATCCTTTAAAATTTTGAGATAATGAATGATTATTATTATTATAGAACATATTTGATTTTATGTATTATTTCAAAATGGCAAATAGAATAAGTTTGTAGACATTATAGGTTTTTAAAAATGTAATGTTTATGGGTATTTTGCTTGCATGTATATTTGCACAGGCCAAAAGAAGGTATTGGATCACTTGGAACCAAGGATACAGATGCTTGTGAGCTGCTAGAAATTGAACCTGGATCCTTGGGAAGAACAGCCAGTGCTCCTAACTGAGCTGCTTCTCTAGCCCCATTATAGGTTTTTGAATTTTAATTTATTGTGTGTGTGTGTATGTGTGTGTGTGTGTGTGTGTGTGTGTACACAAGGAGCACATTTGTTATGGTGTGCATGTGGAATCAGAGGACGATTATCAGGAGTCTGTTCTGTCCTGCCACCTTGTCGGATATGGACATCAAATTCAGGAGATGAGTCCAGCCCACAAGTGCTCTTGCCAGCTCTGTTGTAAATTTTCCCCACTAGGGTTTCTTAAAGGACTACATAATAGCATTCTCAGGGTGACTGCGGTTCAGGGCACCGGATATGCAATGTATGTTTGTTACAGCGAGAGAGTGAGGGACATGCTGGACTCAGTGTCTGGTATATGTGATACACCCTTGTGGAATAAGAATTATTTACTCTTAACTCTTCACACAGACATCTGCTTCAAGTCCATCATTCCACTCTCCCCTCCATGTCTTCTCTCCTCCACCATCCAACTTTTCTTTTCCTAACTACACATAGCTTTGTCAGGGTTGTTTCTGTTTAGGCTTTGTGTGAGAGCACCCACACTCTCCCTCCCAACTAATTTGTTTCTCCAGAAAACATCTGGCAGAAAATTCACTTTTTTTGCTAAATTAATCATACTCTATTCAGGTCAATGGAGCTCATACTTGGGAGCATTTGAGTCTCAATGTAAATTCCCAAATGAGTGCAGTCTCATCCAGGACTCCCTGTACAGACATGGGGTCAGTTACTCTTCCTACTGGGGAAAAGGTATGTTCTCCTGGGAGATGCTATGCCTTCTTTGTGGTATTGTATTCCCCCAAATATTGTGCATGCTAATAAACTTATCTGGGGTCAGAGACAGAACAGCCACAATATTAATCAGAGGTTAGGCAGTGGTAGCACACGCCTTTAATCCTAGCATTCCAGAGACAGAAATCCCTCTGGATCTCTGTGAGTTCATGGCCACATTGGAAACGGCCAGGCATGGTGACAACGCCTTTAATCCCAGAAAGCACCCCTTTAATCCCAGGGAGTGGTGGTAGAAAGCAGAAAGGTATATAAGGCGTGAGGACCAGAAACTAGAGGCATTTGCCCTGGAGAGGTATTTGCCCTGGAGAGGCATTTGCCCTGGAGAGGCATTTGCCCTGGGTAGGCATTTGGCCTGGAGAAGAATTTGGGCTGGTTAAGCATTCAGGCTTCTAGCAGCAGTTCAGCTGAGACCCATTCTGGATTAGGACTCAGAGGCCTCCAGTCTGAGGAAGTAAGACCAGCTGAGGATCCGGCAAGGTGAGATAGCTGTGGCTCGTTCTGTCTCTCTGATCTTCAGTGTTCACCCCAAGAACTGGCTCAGGTTTGATTTTATTAATAAGAACTTTTAAGATTCATGCTACACTTCTTCTTGCCAGACACTACCAGAATTTGGATGTAAGGTAGCCAAGCCCTTTATGACAATGGCTTCATGTTTTCTGTGATAGATCTGTGACTGGTCCTGCCACTGTGTTAACAGTACCTTTGTGCGAGCACACATACACACACACACACACACACACACACACACACGCACGCACGCACGCACGCACGCACGTGCACACACACAAACTTCTGCTGTGAGCAGAACCTCTTAGTTCCTAAGTCACAACTGGGTCTCCTTTAACTGAGTCTCTGTTTGTCTATGACTCTCATCATAGAGAAGAAGGTGAGATTTAATGATGAGATAGGTCCTATTGATAGTGGATGTTCTATTAGCCTGTCTCCTAGAATTTGCAGAGAAACAGGTGGAATTAGAAATGTGTACAGTGAGTGTTAATACAAAGCAACAACTCATTTGAAGGCTGGAGTTTTGTAATTCGAGTCTTACTGTTTTTAAAAAGCACTTTCTATTATTGAGGTATTCACTTAATTTTTCTCTATCAAAAGATCTCAATTTTCTTCCCATTCCAAGATGCAATACTTTTCAGAATCACCCATCTTCCCTTGGTTTGCAAACTGATGCATGTGGTGTGGCTTCTTCATCTTTCTCCATGTTCCTAAGCCTTAGTTTCTTTATTGGAAAAATGATATGGCAATAATATCTATTTTGCAGAAGGATTAAACTGGTTCACCAAAGTGCCAGCATGTGGGAAGAGCCACGGGAGAATGTTAAAGTTAAGTTATTGTTAATGCCGCTATTCTCATAATTACAGCTTGACAGTTCTAATTGGTTAGGAGTAAATGTCTGCATCCTACTGGGAGTGTGTGTGGGTGGGTGGGGCAGCTTCAGAAAAGAGGATTAAGAGATTCTTCTGCCAACACAGTTCATTCCTCTATGGTATTGGATTTAGATTTCTGACTTGCAGAACAAATAATCAGAAGCAATAGGGTTTGAGTACATCTAATAAGCCTGTTTGCTTCATGCTAACGGCCCCTGCTGAGTAGATAAGTGCTATGCAGGAGCCCAATAAAACAGCTAAAGGGACGATTACTAACACTACTAGAAACAGAAAACAATTACATCTGTCTGTAATGCTTTGCAGTCTCCCAACAGTCTGCTAGGAGATTTTATGATTGTCTGCTCCTGCATTTCTCCCACTTTATTATTCCATAGAATCAGAATGGTTAAGTTTGTTTTAGGGCTGCTTTCTTCTGGGCCCTCTTCGGAACTGACTTTTCATTCACATTGATGTGCCCTTACTTTATTATTTCATTTAGCCTCCGAACTGACTGGTAAGTCAGTTGATGTCTACTAGAACAGCCAAACACTTAGTGATCTGTACTATTCTGTACAAACAAGTGAAATTTTCCTTAACTGTCTTGAACCCATGGAATGATTAAATTATGACTCAGCTACCTTAAACCAGAACATAATAAAGTGAGCATGAAGAAATTTGATGTCAAACTCATTTGAATTCACCTGTATGAAATATTTTTAAAATGTTTATTTGTTACTGCTGCTTGTAGAAGCAGTAGGATGCTAAACAACAGTGCCATACTGTGTGGGATATTTTTTTTTTTTAAGGAATTGCTGTTTAGGGAGGCCCTAGAAGTCTGCACAAACAGTACAGGTTCCTTTCTTTCATCTTGGTTGCCCACCAGAACTAGATGATAAGACTCTGTTGCTGATAACACCATACACCTTGGTTGTAAGATATAGAAAAATCAAGCTGGAACTGAACTAGATGCTTCCACTGTGCGGGATAGCTTGAAGGTGCCAGGACTGCTGTTCAGACTACTCAAGGAGAAAATGCACTGGTGGTCTTACTCCACTGTCTATTTAATGAACTACTATACCAACCTATCAAGAAAAATAAGCTCACATATGCAACGGTGATATGACTGATATAGGGGTAACCAAGCACTCCCAGGTTAGAATTTGAGGCTTGCTCCACAAGATAGAACTCATGCTTGGTACTGTAAACTTGGTTTAACAACAAAACAAAACTAAAACTAAACAAACAAAAACCACTACCATGTCTAGAAAGGTCATAGACCCTAGGGGCCAACATACTAGTGACCTTTAGCTAAATAGACACAGTGTTAACCTGCCTTCTGTACAGGTGTATTTATACACATAGATAAATGCTAGTCATGATCCTAATGAAGTGCTTGAATGACCTTTCACAGGGGTTGTATATCAGAGATGCTGTATATTAGATATTTATATTATAATTCATAATAGGAGCAAAGTTACAGTTACAAAGTAGTAATGAAAATAATTTTATGGTTGGGGTCACCACAACATGAGGAACTGTGTTAAAGGGTCACGGTGTTAGGAAGGTTGAGAACCACTGTCCTCATGAGAAAAGCCTGTCTTTTCCATGAACAGGAGTGAATGAAGAGATGCAGGAGTGCCCAAGATTCTGAGAATATGGTGGTTGAAGGCTCATCCCTAAACAATACATTCATATTACTCCAGCTACGGCTCAGGGATCACTGGAGAAGAGGGCATCAGAAGAATGTAGGATCCAGAAGGTAGAGGGAACAACTGCAGAATGCCATTCTCTGGAGATGGCATGGCCACTGTAATCATGAATTCACAGCAGCTACAGTTACTTGCACTAGGTCGTCATAAGACAGGCACTGTCAGTAATCCGTAACAGATGGGGAAGAGGCTCCTAGGGCCCTACTCCTTACTGCTGAACTGATAGATTGTGGGAGAGTGGGAACCATTGATTTCAGTTGTGTGCACATTGCTGAGCCCACTAGGCTCCAACAGTTATTTCCAAACTCCCCATCATAAAAACAGCCCAGGTCAAATACAGTGGGTCATGAACAAAACAAAGTGACTTGATTGTGACAAAAGGATTATCAGGACAGGGGTGGGAGAGACAAGAGAGGGA
>CABHPP010148356.1:39644-50164 GCA_902168425.1 Peromyscus attwateri
CACACACACACACACACACACACACACACACACATATATATAATATTCAAGTTGGAGTTTCT
The DNA here is from genome assembly GCA_902168425.1 of Peromyscus attwateri. Taxonomy (NCBI): domain Eukaryota; kingdom Metazoa; phylum Chordata; class Mammalia; order Rodentia; family Cricetidae; genus Peromyscus; species Peromyscus attwateri. Next base: position 39,707 of record CABHPP010148356.1, read on the forward strand.
CTACACAGAGGATGATGTTCTTCCCAGAAGCCACAGGCCACCAAAAAAAAAAAAAAAAAAAAAAAGTTCCGTGATAGGTGGTGTACATTCCCTTGAGCTGTTGGTCAGAAGTATCGTATTGTACCTACAAACAATGCAAGCTATTGCCTTTGCTCTTGGTTGCCCACCAGAAATGGATGGGAAGACTCTCCTGCTGAAGACATCACACACATTGTTCTCAGGACATGGAGAAATCAAGTCAGTACTGACCAGGAATCTTCCTCCCTGCTGAAATACTTTCACAGGACTGAAAGATGCTATGCAACTGTGGGGAAAAAGTTATCTTACCCAAGCTTGAAACCCTATGAACTACACTAATGGCGGGCATGGGAAGACATGGTAGAACAGTCGCACAAATGTTATGGGTGTAACTAGCCACTTTCTAATTGAAGTTAAGAACCCACCCCACAGAATAAAACTCACACTCGGTATTGCAAAGCTGTCCATGATTAGGGAACTCAAAGACCTCAGGGTTGAATCTGCTACTATTATTTTGCTCAACTGATATAGTATCAAACTTCCCTCTAAATTCATGTCTCTTTATCCATAGATTAGTGCAGCTCTCAGATCTCAGCTGAAAAGTTTTGTTATGCAGGGAGTGAACAGTAGTTAACATCGAAACTCACATCTGGTCAAAGTACAGAGAATAGTGACTATAGGGTGGCAGCTACAATTGGGGCATTTTTATCACCACTCATCACTCAGGGACCATTCTAGAAGAAGGGACAGAAAATTCGTTAGAGTAGGAAGTTGGGGTGGACTGGAATGAAACGATGACATGATTGACTACTGCACACATGAACTATTAACAGCTGTGGTTTCCCGGCCTGAACAAAACCTACAGAAGACCTGTACAAGGTCAAGCCAGTCAACATTCAAGTTTATGGAGTGGGAAGGGCCCCCCATCACTAACAGAGAAATTATGAATAGTTGATAGCTTCTTGGAGAGTCAGTTTTTTTTTTTTTTTAAAGAATGTGGCTCCTCAGACGACCATGGTGTCTCTGTGGGGGGCCCAAATTACTCAGGGTCAGAGAATCTGAGCTTGCTTTACCCAACAGGGCTGCACAAGGGGATGATTTGGCCACTGACATGTTTGTCAGGTATTTGGAAGGGTCTACACTTGGCTGTACAGTGTGCTTTGATCTTGCAAGGGGGAGGTCTTTTGCCTCTCCCCTTGGCATATTATAAAAAGCCCTTTTGAATAAATGACTGGGTGTGGCTGGGTATGGACCCAGGATCCTCCTGAAGCTATCCTTTGTCTCTGTCTTTCTCCTCATTGTCTAGGTCTATCTTTCTACCTAATATTTCCTCATTCCTCTCTCTTCCATCCAAGAACCCTTTAAAAGGTGGGAGCAGGTCAGAGTGGACTCCAGCAGACTTCCACATGTCTCCTAAAAGATGGGGTCTTCTATGTATGGGAGGGAAGCTGTACCCATGAAATCTCAACAATATGGGTGTCTAAATAAGATCAGAAAAATAGCAACACCAATGGACATACCTGTGTGGATTGGGGGATATCTCACAAGGTCTCATCTCTAGATGAAGAGCTACAAGCAATTAATGGCTAAAGAGAGAGGTGGAATCTTTCCAAGTCTTTCCAAGGATAAACGCCCTAATAGATCATTCAACTCAAAATGGTAAACCCTAAACATATATTCATATGAGCAATACTTAAAGGGACTCAGCAGCTTGTATTCATAAATTTCTGTGTGTGTGTGTGTGCAACCATATGATTAAAGAATAGGAAGTCATGACTTTGAGATGAAGTTGGGAAGAATGGGAGGAGTTGGAGGGAGGGTAGGGGGGAAAAATGAAATATAGCACTCAAAATTCTCAAAAATATATGAATAAATACATAAATAAAATGTAAAAGGGGATGTGACTTCTGATAGGTCAACCGTACTCCCATGGACAACCTCTTGCCCAGAAATGTATGGACAGCACAAACTGGATTTGATGGGTTATTGGATATTAAACTAAAGAAAAGGACCAAAGGTCATAGGAAGGTAAGAGTGGATCTTGGAGGAGTGGGGGGTGAATATGATCAAAATGAAGTATATAAAAATTTCAAAGAATTAACAAAAATATTTTTAAAAAGAGGAGGTGTGGTGAAAACAATTATATATATATACATATATATGAAACTGACAAAGAACAAATTTAATCAATGAAATTATTATTATTACTATTATTATTTATTATGTGTGCATGCATGTGTGCAATGTATGGGTATGAGTATGGACATGTACATGCCAGAGGAGAAATTTTGGGACTTAGTTCTTGCTTTTCATTATGGGTTCTGGGGATTGAATTTGGGGTTCAGGCTTATACAGTGAATTCTTTTACTTGCTGAGCCATCTTGCTGGCCCTTAAATACATTTATAAACTAGAATATGCTGTGGTAATAAGGTACTAGAGTATGTAATTCCCATACTCAGACCTAGTATTCTTTAAATCAATTGAGCATCCTAACCAATAATTATTTCCTAATTGTTGGAGGAAGCAAAGTCATTACTACCTAATTAGAAGTGGGATTTTATAGAATTATAATTAAATTTGCTTATTTAGACATTCAGTCTCGTTAAACTATCATGTGTTAATTCTCATTAGACATATTATGTACTGGTGCAGAATACTCTGCAAGTACAGGAAGTTTTCATATCTTTATGACTCTTTCCTCTCAATATTAGTAGAAAACATTCCTCACTGGAAGAAGCAAGCCTGGGACATGTTCACATTATTAATATTGATACACATAAAATTTCCTCCATAAATCCACAGAGAAAAAGCTTAGCTTAGATGTCTTTCAAAATATCAAAATAGAGAGCTGAGGATGTCAGCACAGTTTAGTGAAGACGATTTTACAAAAGGAAACATAACTGGACCTCTGATTTTGTGGGTTCCCTATCCATAAATTCAGCTAACTACAGATTAAAAATATTTGGAAGAAATACATCTGTACTGAACATTAACAGACATTTATGTTGAGTAATACATAAACAATGCAGCATGAAACTCTTTAACAGTGTTTACAACGTGCAAGGGACAGGAAGTAGCAGAGAGATAGCTTAGAGTATGTGAAAGGATGTGCATAAATTATATGCAAACACTGCACTGTTTTTATATAGAGAACTAGAATATATGAGTATTTGGGTACCACAGAAGTCCTGAGCCCAAGGTCCTGGAATCAATTGCCAAGGTATAAGTATATTTTAGCCTTTTATTTGAATCCACCAAAAATATTCAACACAAAACTTTGGTATATTAAAATAAAATGGTCTGTCCTGAATTTATACAAGTAACATTATATGGTCTGTCTGAGTGGGTTGTATTTATATATTTAGGAATATCTATCTATCTACCTATCTACCTATCTATCTGTCTGTCTATCTATCTATCTATCTATCTATCTATCTATCTATCTATCTATCTATCTATCTATCTATGTATCTATGTATCTATCTATCCATCTATCTATCTATCTATCTATCTATCTATCTATCTATCTATCTATCTATCTAATCTATCATCTTCCTTCTCTCTCTTTATACATATACACATATATACACACACATAGATACACACACACATATATATATATATATATATTAAAATTAAAAAATTATAGGTCATAAATTTGACAGAGATCAATGAGAGGTACTTAGGAAGGGTTGGAAGGAGGAAATAAAAAAGGAAAAATGATGTAATTTTAAAAATTCTAAATAATGTTAAAATCTTATAGCCTGACTGGAGTAGCGTTGATGGCTTAAAATGATAAACCAACTTTCCTGATTCGTTTGGCAGTAAATATTTGTTAATGACAAGAAATGTAGTTTTAAGCTAAGGAGCAGATGGGGTTTAGGTATTGAATATGGAGTGTCACTGCAGGGGTGAGGCATCTTTCCTAACTGCCTTCCCTGGGGGAGTTTGGACTGTTAGAATTGCACTTGAGAGAAGCCTGGTTACTGTGTCTATGGATAAGATAAAATGCAGCTTATCTTCTGTCGATCGATACTGTCTTGTTTGAGCTTACTGAGTCAGGGAGAGACACATGTGGTAATGAAAGCCATTGAGCAATAGTACCCAAAGTATTACCCAGCGTCCTAAGGGATGCCGTTGTTTTCAGATAGTTACTGAAATAGGTTTTAGACCAGCTGTCTGTGTGATGACCTTAACATAAACAGTTCAGAGCCTGAAACTATGGGTGTCAGTAAGAACATGTTGAGTTTTTAGTAGTAGCTCTGAGAAATAGTCTCTAAACTAAAAGTTATGCTGTTTGTAGTTGTGTGTGTGTGTGTGTGTGTGTGTGTGTGTGTGTGTGTGTGTGTAGGTTTTGAAGCAGTGCAGTGGCTTTTGTAATTAGTGGGTTTCTTTATATAATTTTCTATGTTAATGGAATTGTTTTGAGAAAGCTAGTGGGTGGTAAGTTTGGACAGTCTAAGTTTTTCTGGAAAAATTGTTATAAATAGGAAAATAGAAGAAGGGGGTCAACTTGTTCTTAAACACCAGCACTCTGCTTAACAATCTTTAAATAGGTAGACCATGTATCCTTTTCACATCTAAGGAATCTGAGCTCTTAGGAAGTCAAATAACGCACAGCTTCATAAGCCAGGGAGGTCTGGAGTGAGTATGGCAGCCTGACTGTGTCTGCAGAAGAGTCTGGTATTCTTGCTGTAATTAATTTTAAAGACTCTAATTTGGGCATGGCTTTGTTTGGTGGAGGACAATGAAAGTATATGAACTCTTGGAAGTTCTGACTGAGATCACTCTAAACTCTATGATTTCACTTGATACTGGTCATCTCAAATATTAGACATGGGCTATAAAAGTGATCTATTCTTGGCCTGCAGCCTAAGGAGTATGATTTTGGAGAGATGTTGATAGATAAATGCTCCTGGAAGAAGAGGTTCTCTTATAAAATAAGGTTAGGAAACTGCGTGACCAGTTCTTTTGGCTAATGGCAATGATGAACACCCATGCACACATAGTGAATCCCAGTGACTGAGTACAGTGAGCACATGTGCTCTGGAACTAGACTACCTGGCTGGGTCACCTGCCTGTGCCACCTGCTTTTAACATTGAGCCTGTTAAGTAATTTTTCTGCACCTCAATCTAATAACAGTATGATATATACTAATATTATAATAATAGTGGTAGCCCCATATGGGTGATCTAAGAATAACAGGAGATTGAATTTATGGAGAGTGCTTAGAAATGCACTTGATAATCTAATACTTAATAATATTATTGCTGTTATATTGAAGAGCACCCGAATAGTAAGAAGAGCTGCTTTCAACTGTCTACCATTACTGACTCAGGGTAATTTGGTTGACTATAGAGACACATGTTTATGGCCCCTGCTATTCCTTACGTGCAGTGCAGGTAATGTTGATACTTAAAACATCACAGATTAACTTGTCATTAGCCTAGTTTAAAATGGCTGCTCACGACTTTGTATCAGTATGTCATTCTGTGGATGTCACTTAAAACAACTTATTTCTTGCCAACTTTGTTTTCTCTTTCCCTTATACTTAACACACATAAATCGAACAGCAAGATGCACACATTTTTTAAACTGAGAAGTACCAATATTATTCTAGAGATAGCATGAAAGATAAACCAAAAGTACCAACTTCTCTCTATTGACAGGGGAATCCCTAATTGCTTGGACAAGTAAGTGATTTCCCTTTTATTCCAGATTCATCCTCTCACTGTATGCTGCTCAGCACATTAGTGTTTCAAGTTAGACTAAATCATTTGATGCTCCTTATCTTGGAAGTTTAACAATATTTGGTTTATAAAACATTAATCTCTTGGGATGTACAAATAATTTCCCATTTTTTTCCTCTTCTTGGAGAGTCACATCTGTAACTTTTTCCCTAGGACAGACACGTGTTTAATGGGGCCTCTCTGATCATGGTGGTACCTACTCTGATCATGGTGCAGCCACAGCACTTTGGTCAGAGAGTCGAGATTTCTGTAAGAACAGAAAATGCCCCGATCTACCTCCCTCCTTAAAGCCATCCTATTTGGTTGTTTAGCTGTCTTTTAGGGGTGAGAGAAATAGTAGTGTAAAAATATGTGTGCTGTGCTGTGTTTGCTCAGTCTGTGAAAGCAATCTGATAAATAGCCACCTCGAGGTTGAGAACTAACACACTCAAAAACGGTCATTTATCTACAATGGTCTTGGTCTTCTTTTCTTGCTAGAATTAAAAGCAAACAGCTTAGGATGTTATTTTGGTTAGCAGGTTAATGGCAGAAGAAATAGCAAGAATTCACCCCAATTCTTTCTTTCCTTAGGGTGGCAGCATATAGAAGTTAATCGAATAGGAAGAGTCTAAAGTATTATAGGAATTAGGACTGATACACAGAACTAAAAAAAGTTTCTAGAGATGTTAAACTATGTCTTTGGTTAGTTACATTTTTGTTCTGAGGTAGGGACAAAGACAGACCGTGAAACACAGCTCTCCCCAGATATCTGGCTGGACGTAAAGGTTGTAGAAATGAGCCCCATTTGTGAACCCACAGTGATTACTCCACTTTCCACCAGCTTTGGAAATGTACTAAGTCAAGGAGTAAATCATGGCATTCACTCATCTTGAGATTATAGGATCATTCCAATACACTGTTTTGTTTTTCAGTTGGTTTCATTAGTATAGAAGCAAATGGCAGTTCTCTGGCTTAGACTCACGGGTAGTGAAGAGCACAAGTTGTTTTCATGCATTCTCAGATATCATAACACAGAATTGAAACAGAAAACACAAAAAAGCATGGGCCATACCTGAGTAATTTCGGAGGTTCCCCACCCGGAAAAAGGTTCCTTGATTATGGCGAATTCAGCCTGCCCTTTTGGTTATATTCTAATCATCGTATCAAACTCCAAAGGTTCAGTGGCTTTAGGTTTGGTTTACAATTCCTGGGAGTTAAACTTTAACTCGCCCTGTCTCTTGCATCCATGCAGCCCTTTGACCAGGTAATTGGGTCACTATGGCCTAAACAGAAGCTACAAAACTGTCTTCCTCTCTTGTTTACAAAATGAAAATGTGTTTCGCATTACAGTCATGGGGGTCAATACTCTTTTGAACCTAGTTTATGGACATAAATTTAAATGTAGAATTCATTCCACTTTAGGAAACGAAGATTTTCTTTTTGTTGTTCCTTTATTTATCTTCTGTGTCAAAGTGATGTAACAGACAAGGTAATTTCGGAGACTATTCCATTGTGTCACACTTTTCTATTGCTGTTTTACATGGAGTAAAGTATAGAGTTTTAGGTCAAGTATGTAGATAAATGCTGGCTTACAAACACAAACTCCACAAAGCATTTATATAAACAAGTAGCTGAATTTAGGACAGATAAATGTTGTAGAAGCTGCTCATTCAGATTTGAAGGGGGAGCTGGCTCTTAAGAACAGAGCCAGTGCTGCTGTTCACTGCTGGAAATCTCAGTAGTAACCCTGTTTCTTAAAGAATAGATAATTTGTATTTTTTAGAAATGTAAACTCTATAGTTAATTACCCAGCATGAGCACCAGTCTATATAAGTAACATCAAAGGATTTTTAAAAAAATCTATTTACAAGATAAAAACAACCCCCCTACTTCTGAGTGAATTTTGTTTTAAGGCTTGTAAAACAGGCTGTGAAACTGGAATTAAAGGATACTTTCCTTTGGCTTCAGGTCAAGTAAGAGAAACAACTTAGGACATTTTTTGTCTGTAGAAAAACACAAAACAAGCAAGGGATGGTACTACATAAGTATGCCTGTGACTAGAGAGGGGAGGAGACTCAAGATCTAATGCACTGTTCTTTCTGCCTACAGCTTTACTTAGTCTATCACGAACCTTGATTGTCTTGCATTTCCCCCCCAGTGAGTACATACCTGCCCTAACTAAAGCACCTCTGGAATTATTGATTTGCCCTGGAATTATACTTGTAGAGGTAGCATTCACTGCTTCTCATGTATTGACATCCACAGCTGGACATCTCTACTTATGTCTTCTAGGGAATGGATCCGCTTACTGAGAACCTTCTTAGTTTTCCCAGAAGAAGCTCCATCTGGGGCTTGTCTGGCTCCCCAGTGAGTGAGGGATTCTTACTTTGAGTCTGATCCCACACAGAATTGTTGATATTGTGAGACTGAAGGTCCTGACAGCAAGGGGTTCCTGATTGTGTGGTAAGTGCCTGGGCAGAGCTAAGTGAGGTTTAAAAGCTTTAAAAATGGAAAGCAGGACCCCTTAGATAGTTGGTGGAGACAGCAAGACATAACAAGAAGAAACAGGAGAGATGATAGATAGATAGATAGATAGATAGATAGATAGATAGATAGATAGACAGACAGACAGAGGCCAACTGACCTGGGGTTATTTCTTATCAAACCCTTTCTTAGTTGAAGGTATCTTGAGTTAAAATAGGATTCCCTCCTGACTGTCCACTGACTGGGAGCTGTGGCCTGCTGCCACTGCCCAGCCTCTCTGGAGAGTACCCTATGACACAGCACTAGGAAAAGATCCAAATTTGAAACTCCAAGTATGATTTCTCCTGGAATTCATGTCATGTTTACAGCAGCAAGTGGTTAGATGTATCCAAGTGGAGCCAGTGTGAGTAAGGGAGGACCAGCTTTAACTAACAGCCCAGTTCAGGTTGCCGTAACAGAATACGACACAGTGGGTGGTTTCCACAGTTCTCACTTTCTCAGGGGTCTAGAGGCTGGAATTCAAAATCAGGTGCCATAGGGGCTCCTTTCCTTACATGACTTTTCTTGGTATGTGACCATGGAGAGAGAAATTTTGTTTGTTTGTTTTGTTTTATTTTTTGAGTAATAGTCCTAGCTGTCCTGGAACTCACTTTGTAGACCAAGCTGGCCTCAAACTCACAGAGATCTTCTTGCCTCTGCCTCCCGCGTGCTGGGATTATAGGCATGCACTCTCATGCCTGGCTGATAGATTTTAAAAAAAATATTTTAAATTACTTTTTCCATTTCTGTATGTGTGGGGGTGTATGCATGCCATAGCATGAGTGTGGAGGTCAGAAGACAAGTTATAGAAGTTGATTCTCTCTTTTTGCCATGTGAGGCATTGGGATCGAACACAGGTAATCCGTTGTGTTGAAAGGCACATTTACCAGCTAACTGTCTTCTTGGCCAGAGATATTTCTAATAAGGGCATTTGTATTATCCAAGGCCCTGCCCTCATGACCCACTTCTAGTTGTCTTCAAAAGAACCTATTTTCAAATGTCATCATGGTCAGGGTTTTAACATGAGTTTTAGAGAGAAAGTAAGCATTCAGTTTATAATTGTTTCACATAAAAAAAAAGTTCAGCCAGGCATCGGTGGCATACACCTTTAATCCCAGCACTTGGGAGGCAGAGCCACGCAGATCTCTATGAGTTCAAGGCCAGCCTGGTCTACAGCACGAGATCCAGGACAGGCACCAAAACTACACAGAGAAACCCTGTCTCGAAAAACCAAAAAAAAAAAAAAAAAGTTCAGTGTTTTCTTTGATAGGTCCTGGCATTTTTTAGAGCAGGATATGCTCATGTCAAACCATAATCAACGTTGCTCATGAGGGCTGGTGACACTAATGAATTTGACAGCATTGTTAGGGTATGATTTTTCTTTTCCAAACCATTTTATTACAACAGCAGGGATTTATTGACCAGAAGCAGAGTGACAAACAGCCAAGCAGACTTTTACGAGAGCTACTCATGCCTGGTGCATCAGTAGTTATGGGACAAAGGATCCACTAGATCAGAATGGGATCAACTCAGGACCTTGATTCCATCAGTCTAACCATGGAAGTCCACTATCTTCACAATGGCAACACTTGCCTTTATTTCTTTAAAAACAGCCCCGATTTAAATAGTGCCTAGAAAATTTCCCACTAGTTTATCATACAAACTATGAGAGACCTACTTTCTCTTAGGAGCTTTGGTAATATGGTAACTGTTTCATGTCAGAGATGGTGGGCTGGAGAGATGGCTCAAACAGTGAGGTACACGTTGTGCAGTTACGAAGATCTGAGTTTAGATCCCCAGGACCTTTGTAGAAAACCGGGCCTGTGTCTGTAATTCTAGTAGTTGGGGAGAGGAGACAGATCCCTAGAGTTCACTGGCCAGCTCCTCTAGCCAATCAATGAATTCTGTGTTCAGAGAGAGACTCTGTCTCAAAAAATAAGGTAGAAAGTCATAGACACATAGAGAAAGACACTTTGATGTTGACCTCTGGCCTCCAAACACGGTTGTACACACATGTATGCACATCCAAACACAAATGTGCATCCACACACATACACACAGAGACAGAGACAGAGACAGAGACAGAGATGCAGATAGAAGGGAGTCTATTAGTAGATTGTGAAACTACTATTGCACCAAATATTCTAACAAATAGGAAGGGTAAGTAATGGCTATGGGAACTTTCT
>CABHPP010148357.1:0-15242 GCA_902168425.1 Peromyscus attwateri
GGACAATACTGCAGTTCCCTGCAAAGGGGCATCTGGTGCCCTCTTGTGGTGAAAAGACATTTTAGAACAACAAAAATGTACTTTTCTTACCTTAGTCTTGAGTTTTGTCAGACATCTGCTTGGTGTATGAGAGCTGCCAGTTATGTCCAGTGTTTTATATATTTATATATAAATAACAATGATACAGCTGTTAGTACTAATTTTCATTTAAAAATTCTGTACACATTTTATAACCTCTGAATTTGAATTAAAAACCTGTAAACAGCTATTTACAATATGTTACAAGTTATAAATTAGTTGTCCTTCAGTGGAACTGCATTAGCACATCCTTGTTTGCGTTGACAAAGACTACTCATGGCAGTTAAAACATCCCTTTCTGTTATTCCACAATGAAATGTCAAATATTAGAAATATCCATTGGTTTCCTCTCTCTCATACACAAGTCAATTTTTCCTTTCAGTGGAATTTGTACTTCCAAATTTTCATCTTCCCTGTGATGCTTTTTACCTTTCCGTAAGCAGATATATATGCCCATCCCTGTTACTAGTGTGATGGAACCCAAGCTGATGACAGACAGAGTTATTAATGTGGGCATACAGGACACAGATTCTACCTTCCTATGAGCTGGTTCTATTGAGATTTGTGGTTCTTTCTCTTCTATATTAATTTCTGGTTCTTTTCTTAAAAGACTCTCAATATAGCTTTCATTACTGACAGTGTCATTGACAAATAGGTTCACCATGACAGTGGAATGGAGAGGCTCGGGGTAGCCATGGTCACTCACTTTCACCAGTAAGCGATGCAGTCCATAGTCTGTCTGCAGCAAAGCTTCTTCCAGAGTTATGTTGCCAGTTTTCGGGTCAATTCTGAAGGACTCAGGCCTGGGACCTCTTCTCCCTATGATACTGTAAGCTATGACAGCATTCATGCCTGTATCTTTATCAACAGCATAGACCTCTGTAACTGGTGAGCCAGGGAGAGTGGAAGGTAGGACCAACAAATAAGACATATTAGACTGAGGAAATAAGACAAGAGGAGGGTTATCATTGATGTCCAGAAGGAGAATTGTGATTTTTGTGGTGGAAGAAAGGGCAGGCTCACCCCCATCGACAGCTTCCACCCACAGAGTGTAAGAGCTTTGCTGCTCTCTGTCTAAAGAGACTTTAGCTCTCAGCATGCCCTTTCCTGTATCTATGACAAAAATGTCACTCTGGTTTACCACTGAAAGGGCTACCCATCCATTCCTCCCGGCATCGGCATCTGTTACACTAATGACTCCAATTTCACCATATCCTGGAAAGTTTTCTGGCACAAAAAAGCTGAAGTCCTTGTTGATGAACCTGGGACTGTTGTCGTTTTTATCCAACACAGTGAGAGCCACTGTAGCCACTGATTCTCTGGGTGGCTTCCCACAGTCCACAGCACGGACAGTGTACCTATACTTTTCTTTCTCTTCTCTGTCCAGCTGGGTAGAAACAGTCAGAATCCCTGTGACACTGTCTAAGGAAAAATATGATGGTGCATCTGGCCCCAGGAAATAGGAAACTTGCCCCCTCTCACCGCTGTCAGCATCTGTAGCATAGAGCTTCGTTAGAAAGGCATTGGGTGCGTTGTTTTCTTCAATGGTCAGTTCTATCAAAGGTTGAAGGAAAACAGGAGCATTGTCGTTGTCATCTAAAAGTTGTACTTTAATGACTCTCTTGACGTGAAACCCTTCTGAGTTCCAGGCCACTACAGCTATTTCATAGAATTGCTGCTGCTCATAGTCCATAGGTTTCGTGGTCTCCAACAAATATTCATTGTTGTACGGCTTGTAGGGAGCTAGCCTAAATGGCCCTTCACCATCGAGGTAGCAGTTAATCTTGGATTTACCTTCTGGATCCCTTATGGTGAAAAACGCAATTGGGGTATTAACAGGCTCCAGTTCTTTCAGATACACAACCCCATCCATCTCATTTGCAATATAACGTGGGACGATCTCAGGGGGTCTGAAAATGACTTTGATGATGGACACAAGAGCAGTGATCACTGCAGGGATACAGCCTGGTCCATTAGCAAGGATGGTGAGCTTATGTGTCTGTAGAACACTCCCACCAATCTTACTGAAAAGTTTAATGACTCCAGTCGTCTCATCCAGGTGGAATAAATCCTTGGATTCCTGTGGAACTTTCTGGCTGTAACTGTAAGTGATCTGTGCGTTGGTCCCTAAGTCTCTATCGACAGCCTGGACAGCTGCAATGGGGGTGCCCACTGTAGCATTTCCATAGACAGTGACATTAATTTGTGAGTCTATAAAGAGAGGACAATTGTCATTAATGTCACTTATGCCAATGGTGAGGGTGGCACTGCCCAGCAGTGGTGGGGAACCACCATCCTCAGCTATGATGATGCTTACATACTGGTCCTGGGTTTCTCTGTCCAAAGCACCCATGACAATCAAGTAGGGGGTTCGTTCCCCATTCTCATTCTCCTCCACATCCAGGGTAAACATGCCATGGTAGTCCAGTAAGCGATAGGTTTGCACTCCATTAATGCCTACATCCGGGTCCACGGCTGGGTGCTCTATCGCCAACCGGGTGTTTACAGGTGAATTTTCCGGGACCCAAACAGAGATTTCAGAAATCGGGAACTGTGGAGCATTGTCATTGATATCCCTGATGGCAATTTTCACCTTCACAAACCTAAAATATTCCTGAGGCAGGACCAGCACATCCAGAAGCAAAAGGCAAGAGTCAGAGGAAGGAGAGGAGGCAATGGAGGTGCTGCCACCCCAGGCCGTCCCTCCGCCCCCATCGAGACACAGCGCTTCTCTGTCGATCTCCTGGGCAGAAGTGTGCAGCTCCCCGGAGCGGTTGTCTAGGGTCACATACTGGCCACTCAGCCCTCCAGAGGCCAAGCTGAAAGAGAGAGGGGGGTTCCCCTCAGTGGCAGTGCGCTCTGGATGCAGCAGTTGCTGACTCTGCCTCCCAGAGGCCCGGGGCAGCAGCCTTAGGTCTTCGGCCAGGCTGCCTATGAGCACCCCCGCGGGCAGTCCCTCGTTTAGGCTGTACAGAAGCTCGGTGGCACGGCTGTAACTCGCGAGGCAGTTGAAGGGTCCCACGAAGAGGAAAAGCAGAAAAACATGCTGGAGTGAAGGGAGGGGAGAAGGTGATTACACACTCCCGGAAGCAGAGACGGGAGTTAGGAAGGAGTGACCCCCGCCCCGGGACAACGCTAAATCCCCATCCCTATTTCCACAAACAAAACCTCTCATTGCAAGCGCAAGCGATGAGAGGAAACTTGCTGCCACACAGGGAGGTCTGTGGAGCAAGGCTGTCTTGAAACTTACTCCTTTCTCCTCATCTTATATTCTCCCCACTCCCACCCTGTAGGATCACTAGCCTCGTCTAGCTAACATTTACAGTCACAAATCGTGTGGCATTGGGTCCCTGGAAACACACAGCAGAGAAGACTTGGACCCAAGGGCTGCGCAACGCGACAGGAAACCTCTTTAGGTTATGGGGAAAGAAGGAGATGGTGGCGGAAAGCGCTGAGAGGTGAATGATTTACTTCTCATTGAAATGATTCTGCCATTAAGGTCCCCAAACACCTAACGTGTGACACTCATTTTCTGTGAAGCCACTATAAGCAACAGCATCAACACCAATAATAATAACAACAACAATATGGAAAATTGAGACATAATCCCCTACCTGCCCCCCCCTAGATTGGGGGGGATTTTTTTTTCATTTTAGTTCGCACATAAAAATCAAATCAAATGATCTGGGTCGCTGTCTCTTATCATGCCTTCTACCTCCTGCCAAGCTTAGGACCCAGCAATGTAAACGCGGAAAATTATTATGCAAAAGCATTTGTCAGTTGCAGTAGACAGTTAGAAGCTTACACCGGCCACAGGAATCAATTCTTACACCCCTGATTATAAGGAGAATTGAGGGCACCCTCGGCCCTCCACCTCATCCAACATTTCTGCTTCAGAAACTTCCTTTCTCAACCCGAGGGACGAAGCTATTTGCTAAAATACCATAGGCGCTGTATCCAAAACTCCGTTCTCCCCCTCCCATCTTCTCCTGAAGTTTGCATTATGGGAAAACGTTTGAAAACACCGTCAAGGAGTAGGAATAGCTGGAGAGCATTGCAACTTCTGGGGGACCCGGGGTTTCTGCATCCTTACCGTCAGGTTCCTGTGGCTGGTACTGCTCCTGGGACGATGTAGATGCCCCATATCCAGGCACGGGTGCCAGGTCGCCGGGCGCAAGCTCACTGCCTGGACCAGCGAGCTGCGCGCGTTCCCTTGGCCGCGCATTCCCTGGGAGGCTGCAGTCAGCGCGCTCCAGAAGGGAGGGTGGCGGAGGACACTCCCTCCCGGTTCATGCAAATCGCTGGGGAACTTCAGCCAATAGTCACTGGCCTGTCAATTAAGACCAGGAACTCGGATGCACTGGAAAGCCCAGGGCCAGAAGGGGACATTTACAGTGTCCACTCCTGGACATGATATGTCCACAGTCCGCCAAAGAAGCTGGAACGAGGACTGGCTCTTCAAGGCTGCTAGGAGATGCCACCAGGTCTGGCACTAGAGCGCCTGTCAACCAGCCTTGCTCTTTATTGCGCCAGTTAAATCCCAAGTCCACAGGTTGCTCGCAAGAGAAGGAGAATTAAAATAAATCAAGACCACACTGGTATCCGAAGGCACAAAAGCAGTTCCACAAAATCCTGCTTTGCCAACCAGTTCCTCCCAGTCATGCGGGTCTAGCAGTTCTTTGCATAGAGCAAGAAAACACACTTTTCTCAAAGAACAGCAGCTTCAACTTCTTTGTGCCAGGATGAGAGAAAGCCAGGAAAGCCAATCTATGAAATCCATAAAGGTTCCTCATGTCTTCATTTTAAGCTGCGCTGTAGGTGATGGCAAAGAGGATAGTTTCCAGGGTGCAAGCGTCTTTGGGTGTCTGCTTGGAGGTTTGATTTTACAGACAGCCGCAGTTTCTAGGTGAAAGACTATAAGGAAGTGGCGTGTGTGTGTGTGTGTGTGTGTGTGTGTGTGTGTGTGTGTGTGCACTGCAAGCAATCAGCTGTCTTTCTGGAAGGGAAACATTTAAAGAAGAGAGGGCAGTCACCGAAGCTTGAATAAAATACTGGTTATTTTTTAAATTTTTGTTTTCTCTTCTTACTCTCCTCTCCTAAATGCCTATTGGAGAAGTGACCCCTTAGAAACAGATCTTGGAGCTGGGTCCAAAATGCTTTGCTAGCTTTTCTGACTCTGACCCTCAAATGTTTGTGACCTTTAATATTTCATGAAATCAGAGCTGGTGGGAAAATCCAGTGTGTTCAGTCTGTGAGACTACCTGATCAGCAGGGTGCTGTATAAGGAATGCCCAAGGCCACTCAGCCACTCTTCAAGTTTAGATTCTCTTCACTAGGCTTCCAGATTTCCCCTTTACTGACCTAAAGAAACTTCTTATCTGCTGAGTGGTAAGTGACTGAGTCTAGACCAGAAAAACCTATTCCTCTGGCATCAGAAATAGCAATTTTCTGTGTTGTCCAGGAAAAAGTTAATTTAGTTTCCTTCTACCTTGTACTAACCAAAATAGAAATTGTTTGGCTAAGCTAATTGTTCAGTTTATGCTCATTGTTTTCTCCTCGTGTTCACTAATCCTAGGTCCAGAGTCCTAAACATTGACAAAGTACCCCATTAGAATACCTGGCGTGTAACAGCTCATTATTACACAAATGGTGCTGTACATGCAACAGACCAAACACTCTATACTGCATTGTAATGTGAACATACTCTTTACAGTGCTATGGGAAAGTAGGTGAAGTGGCAAACCCACGTGCACACATCTGGCCGTGGTCTTCTGGGTAGAAGGCCATTATGCATCTGGTAAGCCCACCCCATCCACAGGGAGGTGTGTTTGCTTCCTCTGCCTCACTGCTTCGTCTGCTGGTTCTGCCCTACAGCTGAACTTTTACCATCATTGGTAAATATTTACCTTGGAGTCTGTAGTGAAAACATTATCAGATTCTAAAAAATCTGTCCCACATTCCATCTAAATTGTGTTTATGACTTAATGCAATACCCTTAGCCTCTGGAAGTCAGGAGCCATGCCTAGAGTGAGAGCATCTTTCAATGGTCATAAAACCCACAATATGCAATAATTCAGTTGCTGCATAGACAGCAAATGCATTGGATTATATATGCTCACACACTTCACGCCCTCTTCAACTGCATAAGTTCTCCTCCATCTCTGACTCGGGTGCTGTTTCTCTCTCTGTCTTTCTTTGTAGGTGTGTGTGTTTCCTAGGTTTTCATTTGTTTATAAGAATGTTGCAGTGGAACTGTTGTTTATAAAGACAATCTAGCTGGAAAACATCTTTTCATGATGATATACACAACTGACTTTTCTTTTCTCTGGCATTCTTCCCTTCTTTTTTACAAATCTACTTTTTAAAAAGTATCCCTTACCACCCCATCACAGTGGACTTTTTTCTTTTTCTTTTCTTTTCTTTTTTTTTTTTGCCATATTATCCAGCTGTCTTTATGGAAAACTGCATTACTGTTCCACATCTTTGTTAAGTTGGATAGAAATTAAATCTCCCTTCTAGACTATAATTTGCCTACAGTGTTTCTAAAAAGATCGGATATAAGAACTGTAGCAAAATCTATTCAAGTGAGTTGAAAGACAGGTACTGATTAGGTTCCGAAAGTACTATTTGTGATGACAAGATGAGACAGTTTCTCTTTAAATCGCTCTGCCAGTTTTTGAGTCCCTCCCTGAATGGTTGTTTGTCACATAAACTAGGAGCCTTGGCACAACCCTAGGTGACACCTTACGTGTCACACATACAGTGTTAAATGAACTATTTGTTGTCATCTCCCCTCTTTGAGGATCTAAGCAGAGGCATCACGCAGTGTTCTGTTTTTTAATTGGGTTTTTAAAAAAAGGCAAACCAAATGAGCTTCTGTGGTTCTATGCACAATTTTCCTGGGCATTGTAAATGCATCCCCAGACTCTTGTTCCTTCTGGACATAGCCTTGCGACCTACCATCTGGTGCCACAGATTTCTTTTTAAAGATGATTTAGAGAGCTTCCATGCTATTAGTCCCTTGAAAGTAATACTCATGAGCTTCTCGGATGTCTCAATCGCTCTGGGCCTGCTTCCCAGGTGTTTTGTAAAAATTGATCTAGAAGAATAGTTAGATTATGTGCCTCCCAAGCTTATTTCTGCTGTACACAAAGAAACAGCATGAAATAATGGCTGGTATTTTGAACAGAGCTGGGGATTTGGACTCTACTCTCTCGTTTGTTGCTTAAGTCCTGTGTGACTTTAGACATATTGTTACACCTCTGCTTTAATTTCCTACTGAACATCCCCACACACCACAAGTACATATATGCGTGAACTGGCTTAATTGATTTCTGTCATTAACAGATGCTGCTTGATAATACACAGATGAGTCTGGTTGTAATTCACTAAGTTATATAACTAAATGGTAGGAATGCTTTTCAGTGGCTGCAAGCCTTCTTTCCCTAATGTTTTTCCTTGTATAATGGAATGAGCATGTTTTTATGTGTCTATAAAGAGTCAAGCTTCAAAACTGTACTTTAATAAGCATACGTTAAAATATTTGAATTCATAAAATACTATTTATGTTATTATGTCTGTAATTAATTTTCATTTTACCTTTTAAACTTATTTTAATAATAGCATGGTATTCACAAAGGTCACTTAATTAACCCTTTAACACTAATATGTTTAATGTATTTTGAAACACAACCCAATGTATGTTCCATTTGGTTCAAAATTGTAAAATAAAAATTGTATTACCTTATTTTAAGATAGTTTGATTATATTATTAATAGCTCCTCAAAACCAAGTACGATGATTTAGAATGTATGTTAAGCATGACTGTATGCAATATATTAATACGTAAGAGTTTTTATAGTATAATCCATATGATATACAATACAAAACCTATTCTGATTGATTAAACAATGTTAATGGTGACTACATCTAAGAGAATAAACAATTTTTGAGAAATGTTAAGATGATAATTTATTAGTATTTATGTTATGAACATGCAGTCAAGTAATTTATTTGTTATTTTATTAATCCTTGTGGCAGTTTTAGAATACAATTATTATGACAACAATTTTGCAAGGTTACATGATGTCTGGTGTGGTTATTGGACTCTGATCTGTGATGTAGAATATGTATGATTTTTGTCTTCTGGTATACCCTTTTTCCACGAATGGATGGATTGACTAATCAATCAGTTAATTAATCAAGACCTATCATCTAATTGTGCTTAATTCAGCCAACAATCTGATAACCACGGAAACATTGTTAGAGATATGGTTTTGTGATATTACTAATTTTTTTGGTGTTTAAAAAGTTCTTTAACCTGTTAGTACTGTCCATACAAACAAACCCATTTTACCTATGTTTGAATAGCTTAACTATCTCAATTTGTAGACTTAAAGTATATTGCATATATAATTATATATATACTTGAAAACATAAATAATCTTTTAGTGTGTGTGTGTGTGTGTGTGTGTGTGTGTGTGTGTGTGTGATCGGTATGTGGAGGGGGGCACATGTGTCATGGATCAAATATGGAGGTTAGAGTACAACTTTGTGGAGTACAACTTTGTGGAGTCTAATCTCTCTTTCCACCTTGGCGTTGGATTCAGGGTTGAAAGCAAATTGCCTGTCTTGTGGGGCAACTATGTTATAGGCTAAGCCATATCAACAGCCTTTAAGTAATCTTGAGGACACCAGGATCACATAGTGGTTTTTTTGTTTGTTTGTTTGTTTGTCTCTTTTACTTACTAACTGAAAGTAAGAGAGACAAATCAGTAATTCAAACTCTCAAAATACCCTCATTTCTTAAAAAATGGATTAAATTTTGATATCAAGATTTTCTGATATTAGAAGATAACTTAAGAAAAGAAAACCCTTTCTTATGCTCTAATTTTAGGATCAAATCCTGATTTCAAGTATTGCAGTAAGTGTTGACTTCTTTCTTTTCAATTATTTACTAATTTTCAAATATGTGATTTTTAAAAGAAGCTAGTCATTTTGGTAATGTACAAGTATATTACAGCTATGTTAGGAAAACTAAAATATGCTGTTTTATTTTCTTTATTACTTAGAAATTAAATTATGAGACCAGTAGAGAATCAGCATACTGGTTCTTTGCTAAAAAGCTAGACATTTAATATAATAGGAAAATGTACATTTACATGTTCTATATCAAGTAAAATGCAGATAAGCTAGATTATTATAGTAAGAATTTCTATTCTAAAGCATGTTCTGTGTAATTCATAAATAGGAGTTTTGTGAATATTCTTCTTAACTAATTAGTATCTTTCATATTATGGAAAATTTTGTGCAAAAACATTTTACATATCTTTACCTATATATCCATGAAGGAAGGCAATAGGGTCAAATGGTCCTTTTCTTTTCATAATTTAATATTACTTAACAAAGATAAGTATAGCTGGGTGAAGTCACTAGAAAAGCCCAGGCTTAATTATAGCTAACATTTTCAACTTTCACTCCTTACACTCAAAATAAATTTTAAAAGCCATTTTCAACTCATTTGAATTCCACATTCTTCCTTCTCACTTCTGGCAGAGGTGATAATGAGCAGAAAAAGCATCAGAAGAAAGGTGGGGCGACTGAGGAAGAGAAGAAGTGAAGGGCACAAGGCAAATCCACAATGTGGATGGACCAGCAACTGCTGACTGATGAATGGTTTATTGAATGCAGTTTATTGGTGATGCATGTGTCTTAATCCTTGGAATCAGTACCTTGGAGTCTTGAAAGAGGGAGAAATACAGGCTGTGCACAGAATAAAGCAATTGTAAAACCCATAAATTGGCATAGAAATTGGGTCATGGCCCTAACAAATCTAGTGAGGGACAGAAAGAATTATAAGTTCATCTTAAGGCATAGATCCTGCCTTTCTTCTGACATCTATTCTTCATTCTCACAAACTGAAGTGCTTCATGTAGGAAAGATTAATGAAATTTTATGTTAAGGTAGATCTTCACCTAGCTTGATAAAATCTCATTCTATTTTATTGTGTAAATCTAAGGTGGGTTGCTAAACACTGTGTAGCCTTTCTGACTTGTATGTGTGGTACATAAAAGCACCAAAGGAGTATTGTAGGGTCAGTGACAATGTTATCCATAAGACGTCAACATTTTCATGTTGGGATGACTGTCATTACAAGCTACCTCTTTTTTTTTTCTGTAGAGTTACAGGCTTTTGATTTTTACTTCATTTACTGCTAAAGCTGTAAATTATTTGGGCTATCCAGAAAGGATATTATCAGTAACTATTTTGAATTTTATATCATTTAAGCATTTACTTGGTTAAAGAAAAGTTCATACTGACGATAATTCTGTATCACATAATCCTAACAATTCTTAACTCTAGATAATACTAAAATAAAGATATTAATTTTTACTAAATATATAGCAATAATTATTATTTATTAGTAAATTTATTTTAAATATTTTATGCTGTTTCAGAATTTAAAATAAGTCAAATAAACAGTTAAATATTTTAAAGTAATATATGTCACTGATCAGAATATAGACCTTGTAAAATTCAACATGTAAACAAACTAGAAAATAAAAAGTGTTTCTTGTGCTTTTTCTTTGTTGTTTTATTTTATTTTGGTTTGCTTTTTATTTTGTTCTGGTCTGTTTGCTTTCTTTGTTTCCATATTTGTTGTCTAAAGAGAGAAAGTTTAGAGTTGGGTGCATGAATCAGGGAGGATCTGGGAGGAATTAGGGGAAAGGAGACTGTGACCAGAATATATTGTATGAAAAACTCGCCTTTTCAATATAAAAACGAGAGAGATTAGTGAATACCTTAACTCATCATAGATCCCTTATCCAGTTACTGATGGAGGCAGATGCAGAGATCCAAGGCCGGGTGCCAGGCCGAGCTCCAGGAGTCCAATCGATGAGAGAGAGGAGGGATTCTATGAGCAAGGGCCATGGAGATCATGATGGGGAAAAGTAAAGAGATGGTCAGCCACACTAGTGGAAATGCATGAACTGTGAACCAATAGCTGAGTAGCCCCCATGGAACTGGACTGGGCCCTCTAGATAGGTGAAACAGTTGTTTAGCGGCTTTTTGGAGCCTAGTGCCTAAGGTGTGACACCTTGTGCAGCCTTGATGCAGGGGAGAGGGTCTTGTACCTGCCTCAACTGAATGTGCAGGGCTCTGCTGACTCCCCATGGGAGACCTTGACTTGGAGGAGGTGGGAATGGGGGGTGGGTTGGGGAGGAATGGCTGGAAAGGGGAGGGAGGAGGGGGAATCTGTGGTTGGTATGTAAGATGAATAGAAAATTTCTTAGTAATAACAACAACAACAACAACAACAACAACAACAATAAAAAGAGAGAGAGATTTAAAAAAGAAAATTTAAAAAGGAGGTTGGGACGTTTTTCTGTAGGATTTTTCATTAAGTGAAAAGGATTAAAATTCCTTGAGTGGTGGCGCTCGCCTTTAATCCCAGCACTCAGGAGGCAGAGGCAGGTGGATAGTTGTGAGTTCGAGGCCAGCCTGGTCTACAAAGCAAGATCCAGGAAAAGTGCAAAGCTACACAGAGAAACCCTGTCTCGAAAAAATTAAAAAAAAAAAATTCCTTGAGTAATATATTTATTTGCTATAGGATGGGGAGTATCTAGGAGGAATTGGAGACAGGGAAAATCATGAAAAAAAAATTCTTTTCAATAAAAAATTCCAAAGAAAGAAACATCATAATTTAAAAATTTAAAATTCAGAATGTAAATACATAGTATATTTTTGATAAAGTGAAAGGGTTAATGCTCATTTGCTCATTTCTAGATCCCGATACTTCTTGTGAAGAAAGGAGAAAGGAAAATCTCACTCTGTCAGAGGATGGCCAGGGCTTGTTGACCATTTAGCAATGACCATAAAAGGTGTTTTATCCACAGCATATGCCATTCATAAAGCTCCGAAGCTTCACGAGTCCTCCCTACCTATTTGCTAGAGCTCTGTGGGATTTCTGGATAAAGTCTGATCCCAGATAAGATCTTCACACATGTCATCTACTATAAGGAATAGGAGCACTTCGACCCAGTTGTATAAATCTTTCAATTGCTTCATTACCAAAGGCTTTAAGAGATGTGGTGGTATGAATGAAAAAGGACTTATCTCGGATGCCTGAAATGGCTTTTTGGAACACTTTCTCTAGGGTGGGATACCTTGCTCAGCCTTGACACGGTTGTGGGGGGAGGGGGAGGGGGAGGGGGGAGTAACTGGAACTGGTATGTAAAATGAAAAAAAAGTTTTTAAAAAATAAATAAATAGAGAAAAAGAAAAAAAGAAAAGAAAAGAAAAAGAAAATAGCCACCATGGAATCACAAGAAGTGGCATTATTTGAAACAATTAAGACCTCTGGCCTTGTTGGAGTAGGTGTGGCCTTGCTGAAGGAAGTGTGTCACTGGAGGTGGGCTTTGAGGTTTCAAATGCTCAAGCCAGGTCCAGTGTCTTTCTTTCTTCCTGCAAATCCTGAAGTAGAACCTTCTGCTATCTCTCATGCACCATGTCTGTCTACCTACCAGCATGACAATGGACTAAACTTTGGAACTGTAAGGCAGCCTCAAATAAATGCTTTCCTTTCTAAGAGCTGCTGTAGTCATGGTGTGTCTTCACAGCAAAGAAACCCTAAGAGAGGAGGTGATACCAAACAGCCTACAGTTAACTTCCTGAATGCCATGGTCAAAACATCAAGACAATGTTTTAGAATTTACATAAACTATTAGCTAACTGGAATGACATTTATATATTCCTTCCAATTAAATGGGACATTCCTTAGTAATTTTTAGAAGATGAAGAAAGCTAGTAACAACAACTGGTCCCAGGTCCTTGGTGTCTGTGGCTTTCATTATGAGTCCTTTAGCCACACTTAATCTACTTTATCTGCCTTCTGTGACATTTTACTTAATGGAATCTGTTGAACTTTTTATCTTTTCTCTATTTTGGCTATGCTGGATTTCTCTTGTTCCTGTTTCCACCTTTTAATTGTAGTTCATTCTAAAGGACTCCTGTTTTCTCTCTGGAGAGCTCTTCTATTATAATCCTAGTTTTCTATTTCTAGACATGGGCCTTCCAAATCCCCTCCCTAGGTCTTCAAATTCTATGTAGTCTCATTCTGTGATTATGCAATGTCAGCAAGGGTTTAAGAGACCTCTCTTCTCAGGTGACATTTAAAATGAAGGAGTTTGTTCTAAACCAGACAATCCACACATGGAAATGTGTCTAGCACAAAACAAAATCTCCCATACTTACAAGCAGGTCATTTGTTGAAATGTAGTTCGTCAGTATTATTCTAACATTCATTTATGAACATAAGTACTTGTGCCATCTGTTGGTGGAAGGCTGAATTGAGGTTCATAGCTTTGCTCTTCTGATATTTATACACCCAGGACTGGCTGTTCTAGGAACAAACGGAACACTGATAAAATTCTGATGAAAACACATGGTGGAATAGAGCATTGCAATGTAGGGAAATCAGTTATCCATCTCATAAGAGCCTCGGAGTGTGGCATTAAATAGATTGATCAGAAAACAGCAACAGCTAGCATTTTGTGAGCATTTATTAGACTAACATGTATGCATGTGTGCCTCTGTGTGTGTGGGGGGGGGTATATAAATCCTCACAGTAGCCCTATTGGGTAATTTTTCCCATTTTAAAATAATTACTTCAAAATTTAAAATTCCAAAATTTTACAGCCATAATTTAAACCATGCAATACAGTTATTCTGATATTACTCTCCAGAGTATAGGTCATCACAAGGTCCAATAGACTGAACAGTGTATTTTGGAGAAGGAAGGAACACATTCTTGCCTAATGAGGGTACACTGATTTTCCAGGACAATATGTTTTAACCAGCTTTCTTATGACATTAATAATTCTCTCTTACATATCTAAAATGTAGTCTTTCAGCTAATAAAATATGTGGTCAAATTAAGCACATTTAGAATATTGGCACATAAAATCAACATATAATAAAAGATAATAACCAGTGTAAAGACTCACATAATAAAAGATAAGCCATGTAAAGACTTCCACATTCATGTGGCGTGTAAATGTATTTTGTTTTCCTTTCTGAAGATGGAAATGGAAAGCAAAGGAGGAACTAGGGGAATCAAACTGTAAAGTGAGTGAAACGTTTATTCACAACAGACTGAACCTGTCATCATCTACCCAGTACATTCTCTAACAGCTATCTGCCTTCCTCTGTGCTTCCACAAACTGTCTCTCTGAAACAGTCTTTTTGTATTAACACCGGCCAGTGTTGATGCCTGAGCACATAATTTCCTTAAAAGAAGAGGAGCTTCTTCTGGGAATGTCCTGGGACCATTCTCTTTTATCAAAGCACACTTTCATGATCGTGTATCAAAGGTGGCAGACGATGTGATGTGTCCCCTTACTTCCATCACAACATGTGGCATTTCACTGAAGATTGCAAGAACAGATGGACACAGTAAAGCACCTTGATGGTGAGATTAGACATTAGATTAGAAAACCGTCTAGATTCAAGTCCTCATGCTTCAAGTTACTACTGAGGCTGCCTTGATTATTACTTAGAATCTTAAAAGACTCCGTATTTCCATTTCATAGAAGTAGCTGAAATTTACAGCATTTATTTACCGGACTATAAACATCATACTTACTTTTAAAATGGAATTTTTATAACAATCATGTGAGCTAGAAGCTGCTATCATCATTATTTTTAATATGAGACCTTAAGGAAGCTATGTAGCTGGCGATAGATGATGAAGTCAGTCATGGGCGAAACAAAGATAGGAAATGTGGCAGCCTGCTTTTAGCTCCCTCCCTCATCGATTACCCTGTATTTGTCCTGTAAAACAGGGTTTTGAGAAAGGATGTATCCTGTGATGTTGGTGCATATGTAAAAAGAAAATTTATTTAAATTGCTTACTACAGTTTTTGAACACAATAAAGTCTGGCAAATGGTACCTAAGACAAAATCGCTTCAATTCTTATCCTTCCTTTCCTCCTATCTATTTATTTCTTTATAATTATTACTATTTCTTCACCTTGTCAAAACATTTTTCTACAACTGAAATTTCTCTACATTATCTGCTTAGATTCTCCCGAAATATGATTATTATTTCACCGTATATTTCTTTCTTTCTTTCTTTCTTTCTTTCTTTCTTTCTTTCTTTCTTT
>CABHPP010148357.1:15342-43140 GCA_902168425.1 Peromyscus attwateri
GGGGGGGGGGGGGTTTCAAGGCAGGGTTTCTCTGTGTAGCTTTGCACCTTTCCTGGATCTCGCTTTGTAGACCAGGCTGGCCTCAAACTCACAGAGATCTGCCTGCTTCTGCCTCCCGAGTGCTGGGATTAAAGGCGTGCGCCACCACTGCCCGGCTTCACTGTATATTTCATGTGACTTACTCTAATTTAGTTTGTTCTAGTATATTCTTTCATATCAATTTTAATTCCTAAAGGTTTTTATTTAGTTTGGAGATTTTTAGGATATTTCATTTATGTTTTAGTTTTTGCTTATTTTATATACTTTCTATATATCATTTCTGAAATATCTGATATAGATTTGTTAAACAGATATAAATATTTTACCTGTTTCAATATTTAATCCAAATAGATTTTAAGTCATGCTTCCTTTATTCATATCTTTGTATATATTTATTATTAGTAGTATAAATTGCTAAGTATTCAGCATATGCTTCAATGGGTTGGGGAATTTAAGATTTTCTGAATGTTTTAAATAAATGAAATTCTAAAAGGTTTAATAATTTGCAATTGTACAGGTTTATTAATGTATTTTATAAAAATGCTAATAACTCATATATTTTAGATTTTATTTCAAAATATGATTTTATATTATTAATTTTGAGATAGAAGTAATTTTGAAAATGAAAACTGTCTTCCATATTTTTATTTTTATTAATTGATGATGTTTCTTATTGCTATGTAAAGTGTATTGCACAATTCAGGAGCCACTTTTTCCCTTTCAAATTTTTGATATTTCTTAGTTATAGCCATATCTTGACATATATTCACAATGTTATTTTATTTTAATTGTCTCAAAATAGCAAACTGTTTATGGATTTATTATATATAGAGCTTGTGGGGAGTCAGTGTCCTGATAACTTTTAAATTACTAGAAGCAACGATACCTTTAAATATTTATGGAATATTTTCAGAATACTTTAAAGTTTCACTAGCAGAATAGATACTAAATCACTAGATGCACAGAACTCTGTAGTTTAGGTAGTATGTGGCAAACTACTACTTGTAATTATAGTAATTTGTGTTTATATAATAGGCTTTGTTTTTAATGTGTGCTATCTAGTACTCAAATCTAGCAATGAATAATTTCATATTGCTGTACTAGAGTTAATCCACAATTTGGTTAACATGAATGTAGCTTACAGAAGAAATATGAAAATATTTTGTTATAAAATAATGGATATTGTAAGCAATATCTTCTCTTTTTCATACCAGTTCCATGAACAGCCATTGCTGCCCTATGGGATATGTACATTCATTTCTTTTAACATGATACATTCTTCCACAGACTTCAGTAAATGACAGTGTTGAAATTTCTTCCTCCTATAAGGAGAAAACATTGCTGCTTTGTTCCTCACAATGCTTGGCTGTAGTTTTAAATTTGAAGCTTTGCAATGGAGAATCCATGCCAACAATGAGATGCTGTGGTCCAGCTGTACACATGTTCCTTACTCTAAAATGAAAGAAATGATACACACATACATGTAGTATTTACCAGCAAGCAACAGTAACAGACCATGTCAGGTTATGATTGGTTTTAAAAGAAGCATAACTAAGCTGTTATTTCTCCTCCTACTTTTAAATGCCATGCTACATCTGTTATGTTATGGGATTACTAGCCATTGAAAGGGATAAACAGGCAACCTTCAAAACAAAATTAAAATTTCATTAATTTTAAGTATAAACACACTTTGTATAATTTCTTTGGTAAACTATACAAAAATTTCATATTTTCTACACTGTAATTTATATACAGTCTTAAAAAGCTAGAGATGTGTAAGTTTGTTTCTCCAACTCACCTATTTATACAAAAACAAAATGTGTTCCACAGTAACTCTGTTCTTTTGACTCTGACAGTGCTATTATTTTTAAAGTTTAATAAAACATGCTAATAAGATGAACTGGAATTAATTTGACTTGTACTTGTATAGTTTTATGTTAGAATTATTAATTAAAATTAAACACATATACAGAGATCTAATTTCTTAGTGTGTATGTATTCTAAGCCTTTCTTGTTATGAATTATATTATATGTTATATATACCTATGTAAACTTTATTGAATTATTGTAATGACAGATCTTCAGTTTTAGGTACTATGTTCTTATTATTACCATGTATAAAGGTGTCTACCACAAAATTTTAAATTTCAGAGTCTGAAGAAAAAGCTATATCGAAATAATGTAAAACACACTTTCACAGGAATTAATTAATGTGGTGCCTGGTATTAATTTGGCAAATTCAGTTTTGACTTTAGGAAGTTCCATTTCCATTCAATAATTCTTGGTTCAAAGATTATAGCACAGTTTTAATCATCTCAAAAGATAGTGACTGCGTGTATAGTCTTTTCACTGATTTGTCTAAATTCATTGCTTTGTTTCTGCTCTTTGGAGACTGAATCTTGGGCATGGAGCTAAGGGTGGCCTTGACTTCTAA
Organism: Peromyscus attwateri; assembly: GCA_902168425.1. Classification (NCBI taxonomy): domain Eukaryota; kingdom Metazoa; phylum Chordata; class Mammalia; order Rodentia; family Cricetidae; genus Peromyscus; species Peromyscus attwateri. The sequence goes on from CABHPP010148357.1 coordinate 17,816, forward strand.
TCCCCCTGTCTTCATCTTCCAAATTCCAGGATTAGAAGCATATATCATCAGACATAGGCTTGAGGGAAGTTTTAATTGGTGATTTCAAGTTCTGCTACTTTGATATTTATCTAGGATCTGCCACTATTGTGTTATTTCCTAGAAATTATCAGTAAAATATTGTTAAAGATGTACACAAAAGTTGAAGTCTTTCCACTTACAGCAGCCACCTATTATTACATCAGAGTAGCTAGAGATAGAAGTAGAGGATTAATATCCTACTGAGTTTTATCTCTACCCACTCATAGACTTCTAATCTTCTCTAAGCTTATTGCAAACTGCTTTTGGGTTCTGCAGGACAGCACAGATCCTAAATTGATAGGGGCAAGGTAACGACTTTTATTTAGACTATTTTCTACTATTTCTTTTTAAACATTTATTGTTTGGAAATTTCATGTATTCATGCAATATCTATCGATCATGCCCGTTCACCATTGCCTCCCTCAAGTTCTTACTTCTGCCCATCTTATCTCCCTCCCAACTTCATATCCTTCTAAAAATTGTATTGTTTATTTTTAATAACTCCTTGAGTGGTTTCCAGCTGCACATGGGTGTGTGGCCCTGCACTAGGGTATCAGCAACTTGCCAGCAGCATTTGTTCAATAGAGAGTTACTCAGTCTATCCCAGGAGCCAAGGACTACCAGTAACTACCATTTCATTTCTATAACCATAATTAGATTGTATCTTTCTACTGTTTTTCTATTGTACAGTTAAAAAATGCATTGGTTTGGAACACACTATCACTACTTACACTAAAAAGTATAATGTGAAAGTCTTCTGAATATTTTAATTTATTCTTTGACAATCTCATGTTTGTATGTATCTTATCAATATCTATTCCCTTTGTCTCTCTGATCTTTCAGCACTTACCCCAATATCTGGCTCTGGGTTTCTATTAAGACCGATTAGGATTCGTGCTAACCTGCTTGATAAGTAAACTCTTTCATCACCAAGTTTCTTTTGGTCATGATGTTTTACAACAGCAACAGAAATCCCAACGAAGACAGCAATCTGTAGCAGGCTAGTGGATTATTGCTGTGACAAATAATTTTTGGGAGAATTGTGGAAGCATTTTGGCAATTTGGGACTAGAAAAATCACTGAGGGTTCAGGGCATAATGAACTTAGAAGATAATGCTGAGAGCATTTGCAGATGGTGGAGGCATGCCTCATGAAGTTTCAGAGAGAAGCTTTGAGAGTCCCTTAAAGATTCTAGGAAGGCTGATAGTGTTATTTTGTATTGAGGATCTATAGTGTATGATTAGCCAGAGCTGGAGAATTGTCAGTGATTAGTAAGAGACCTGTAGCTAGAGTTTTCCTGCCTGTCCCAAAGTCAGGACAAATCTCTGTCACCTGCCAGTCCCACAGCCGCTCAGACCCAACCAAGTAAACACAGAGACTTATATTGCTTACAAACTGTATGGCCGTGGCAGGCTTCTTGCTAACTGTCCTTATATCTTAAATTAATCCATTTCTATAAATCTATACCTTGCCACGTGGCTCGTGGCTTACCGGCATCTTCACATGCTGCTTGTCATGGCGGCAGCTGGCTGTGACTCCCTCCGCCTTCCTGTTCTCTCAATTCTACTCTCTGTTAGTCCCACCTATACTTCCTGCCTGGCTACTGGCCAATCAGTGTTTTATTTATTGACCAATCAGAGCAACACATTTGACATACAGACCATCCCACAGCAGAGAACAATACCACTGAGGTGAAATATCACCTTTTCTGGGGTAATTGATTTTGGCCAGGTGAGGCAGAAGAAGCAGCTGTGATTAATATATATATATATATATATATATATATATAGGCAAAATGTTTTGGGAGGTACTTCCTGAAGGTCAGCACACAGAGTTTGGTCCAAAGGTAGCAAAAGCTGTACAGCCAAACCTAGTAATGTATAAGAGTTTCCCAGATTGTAATGGTTTTGAAATCATGAAGGTGTTATGGAAAGTAGATGAAGCTTGGCACTGAGAGGACAGTAGAAGCTATTAGTGCAGGTTCATCTTCATTAGTGATAGAAGCTTCAAGATTGAAGATTTCATAGAAATAAGTTTGAGTTTGGCACCATGTAGCAGGGGTTGAAGAGAGCCTGAAGAGAGGCCAGGAGGAACTGTGAAGATACAGGTCAATTGCAGTGGAGAATCCAGCTTTTTGAAGATTTGAGACCATGGGATGACCAATAAGGACAGCAACAACTGTGGAATAGATCTGGAATGAGATAAGGAGACAAGTTATGTTGCTTCAGGTGGCAGAAGAGGAGAAATGGAACTGTTGAGGTCCTTTGGAGCCTAGAGGATCATGAGTAAGTTTTAGATGTCAAGCACTGTAGTTTTTACACTGTTGAATTTTTGTTTTGCTTTGATTTTTACTATGCTGAAGGTCTTCCATCATCATCATGATGTGTGTGTGTGTGTGTGTGTGTGTGTGTGTGTGTGTGTGTGTGTGTGTGTGTGTAGAACACTTATTTTCTTATTTTACATGAGCCCACAGTTTAGAGACTCTGGAATCTTAGAGATATGTTGCCAAATTTGGAACGGTTTGAGAAAGTTTGGAGATTTGCACACCAAAAAATACTTTGAATGTTTTAAAGACAAGGGACTTTTAAAGTATTTGATTTTAAAGACTGAGGATTTAAGAAGGTGGGATGCTCTATTTGTGATAGTGATACTGATATGAGATTTTGAGACAAGCAAGAAAGGGAAGTTTATGGCTTAATAGTTATGGCTTTGTGTGTCAAGGTGAAAGGGGTCGTTTTGTTAGTTTTATGTCAACTTTACCCAAGCCACAATCATTTGGCAAGAGCGACTCTTAGTGGAGAAGGTGATGAAATAAGATGTGCCTATAAGCAAGTCTGTAGTGTATTTTACTGATTAATAATTGATGTGGGCGGGTTCAGCTCACTGGGGCAGGTCTGCCCCTGGGCAGTTGGTCGTGAGTAATGAAAGAATGCAGGCTAAGCATGACATGGAGAACAAACCACCAAGCAATACTCCTTCATGGCTTATGCTTCAGTTCATGCCTTCAGATTTCTGCCTTGAGTTTCCGCCCTTACTCCAGTCAATGTAACTCACCAGGTGAAACAAACCCTTCCTACCAATACTGATGTTTTATCAGATATTTGAAACTTTATTGGTGATTAGGGATGCTGACTTTCAGACTTCATTGATTCGGTTTCTACTTGTTCAGTTAGCCCAAATTAGGAAGCTTTCCAGTGTTGGTTTGGAGTAGGCATGGAATCAGAGAAATCGTTAGAAAGTGTCCATTTGGCACAGCCATATCTGAATGGAATGGCAGAAGTCACAAAGCCAGCATTGCTGCTTGACAAAGATGCAGCAGAGCTGAGCCGCATGATGGCCGCCATGCCACCTTTGGTTTTCATCTCCACCTGCTACATACTTGAAGAACTTTTAATATTTGTACAATTTGGGGATATTGGATTGATGGAAAATTTCTTATGAATCATTTATGCCTTCTCCCAGGAATGTTACTTCTAAGCTTCCCCAGCACAGTCCTGAACATATTATACCCCTTGCCCCCACCCCTCCATCTTAGGGAGATTTCCTTATCTACTTGAAGGTCTTCCTTATGCCTTGGAGGTTGTGACACATAAAGAAGCCAGAGGTCGCTTCATGAAGCTATGAGACATTCTTGAAACATCTGTCCCTATACTTACTCAGGAACAAGATATTCAATACAAAGTAAACTTAAAAAGGTCAACAAGATTTGGTGGACTAGAGGAATTGTCCACAGTTCAGATTACAAGCCTCTTTCTACTATACACTCAGACAATTACATGGCATACAACTCTGCCCTACATAGAAACATACTGATGAGCAAAGTGTGGAGTGGAAAGATGATAAAAGAATGAGATGTCAGGACCTCTCTGTCTTAGAAATGTTAGCTCATGCAGAGCCACTATGGTAATGTATGACCAAGAAACAACAGAATGCCAGGAATAGACATATAGAAAAATTCTATAAAGATATAAAATATAAACATTGTATTATGTCAGAATTTGAATAAAAACTGCAGCAGCTTTCTCCTGAGGGTTTTTCCTGGGTACTCTGACCACTAAGAGTTAATAATACACTGCTTGGGACATGGCAAAATGTCCAGCATGGCTTGAAGATTTTGTTTTGGTCTAGTGTCCTTGAAACAACCAAAGCTACCAGCCTGAGCACAGGCTGTCATATGCCTCTAGATCTTAAAAACTGGGTTATGGGGTTAATGAGTAAGAATGATAACTGTTTATTAATGATGTCAAAACTTGAGGGAAAATGATTGGAAATGATAACTCTATTCTGTCATAGTTTATTAATGATGACTAAAAGATGAGCAAAAGGAAGTGAAACACATGTCCAAAACCAAAAATGATATGATCTATGTTTTGGAACATCATGAATGTATCCCTGCTTACTAAATTCTGTATAAATAAATAAGCACTCTGGCTGCTAGTCAGTCAGGCTGCAATATTCTCCTGACTACCATGGCCTGGCTCACTTCCCTCCCCTGCCAACTCCTTAATCCTCTGTAGGACTCATCCACCTCCAGGGATGGCTCCGGTTACCCATTGCTGGTGTTATAATAATCAATTGTTTATCCCCCTCAACAATCTCTGTTTTGTTTTTTTAATTTTTTTAAAGGAGGAAACTTTAAAAATCTGGCTCTAAAGACCTGTCTTATCTCAAAGGAAGGTAGGGGTAGTATAAAAAAAAGAAAAAAAAGTTAAAAACATAATTCTTTTACTTAGCACTTAAACTGAGTAGTAAATTGCCATTACTTTGTGTGGTGGTATTATGTTTCCTAAAATATTGTGCACTCTAATAAACTTATCTGGGGTCAGAGAACAGAACAGCCACTAGATACAGAGGCTAGAAAATGGTGGCACTCACACCTTTAATCCTAGCATTCTAGAGGCAGAGATCTACCTGGATCTCTGTGTGTTCAAGGATACAGTCAAGCATAGTGACTCACGCCTTTAATCCTAGAAAGTGAGCCTTTAATCCTAGGGAGTGGTGGCAGAAAGCAGAAAGATATATAAGGCGTGAAGACCAGAAACTAGAAGCATTTGGCTGGTTAAGCTTCATTCAGGCTTTCGACAAGCAGTTCAGCTGAGATCCTTTTGGATGACAACTCAGAAGCTTCCAGTCTGAGGAAACAGGATCAGCTGAGGAATTAGCAAGGTGAGGTGGCTGTGGCTTGTTCTGCTTCTCTGATCTTCCAGCATTCACCCCAATACCTGGCTCCGGGTTTGTTTTTATTAATAAGGCCATTTGAGATTCCTGTTACAACTTTGTTCTGTATTTATTTTTTAATGTTATTTTTTGTTTGTTTTAAATTTTATATGATAAAGGCATTGACAAGCTTTTGTGGGACATATGTGTATTTTCCCCAAGTTTGTTCTTAGCAGCAACATTCTAAGTTTTATTAAAAAGCCAAAAAAAAAAAACTCTAGCAAGAAATAAATCTTTAAGTAAATCTGTATTTAAGAAATCAGGAATCAGAATAGGCTGTGAACTTATTAATATTCAGATGTGTTTACTAGAAACAGAGAGGCAACAAATGGTATAACACCATGCCTTGTGAGAAACACAAAATGTTTGTGTCAACTTGTGAAAAAAACTCTAATTAGCTCTGTCGGATTTAAGGACAAGACCAAATAATAGCACTTGAACATTAAGAATGTTTGAGTATAGGAGACTGAAAGAGAAAATAACATCCTTGACAAAGAGAGAAAGCAAAACACTTTTGAGAGGTTGAACAGAAAAGGAAAAGAGGCTATGAGGTAGAGTGGTGCACCAGGTTAACCAGGGAGAAGAAAGCCATATGGTAAGGCATATGCTTCAATCTCTGTTGTGTATAATGGCAGCTCACATTCTTAAGGATACTCAGTGCCAGAAGAGAAAACAATAGTACTACCCAAATCCAAAATGTAATCAAAAGAAAATTGTCAGAAATAAAATTTATAGAAAAAAAGACATGCAGATTTGGTCATTTGTAAGACAAACTTTTGTGCATTAGAAAGAATCTGCTAGAGTTTAAGGAATTTGGGGGAAATAGTTTATGAAATGTCATTTGAAGGAAAGGTCATTTCACTGTTACTTCTATTTGTCTATGGAGAAAATAGCTATTATAAACAATGTAAAAGGGGAAATATTTGTTTGGATCTCAGTTTCAGAGTGGTTCATCCATGATTACTTACTTGTCCCTTACACTTGGTGAGAAAATAGTGGAGGTAGAACATGCAGGTGGAAGAGGAATCTGTTTACCTCATAGGCTACAGGAAGCAGAAAGGGCTCAAGGAAAGAACCTTGGGTAAAATCCAGTCCCCAACATTACCCATAGAGACCTACTTCCTCTAGCTAATCCTGGTCCTCTAAAGAGTCCACAGCCTTCAAAAATGGCTTGACCAACTGGACAGTAAGCATTCAACATCTGAGCCTCTGGGGAATATTTCATTTCCAAACTGAAAAAGAAGATGGCAGGAATTTATGAAACAAATATAATTGGAAGAAATAAACTGTCTAGTTTGTTGAGCTGAGCCAAAATGGACAAACTCCTTAGTTATTCAGAATCAATAATAAAAACAACACCAGTTTTCTCATCACAGAAATGTAAATGTTTTTATATATATATATATATATATATATATATATATATATATATATACATGTTTGTTTACTTTAAGTGAAATACATGACATCTTTCATGGTAAATAGTTTGTAATAGAATTCAAGCAAAAATAGCATTTACTGTCCCTTAAAATATGACTAATATGACTTATTCAATCCAACTGGGAGAACCCGGATTGCAATAGGCTAAACAATCAAAGAGAAATAGTGTAGTATAGGTAATGAATAAAGATTCATTTTTCTAAATGGTTGACAGTTAGAAAAGATTGAATTAGGTTGAAGTTTCTTGGTACTATGAGACATTTAAGATGGAGAAGTTGATGGAAAAGTGTGATGAGGGAGGTCTCCTATGACAATGCAGAGATCTCTGAAAGGGATTGGACTTGTCAGGTGGCCTGACAATTTGTTTCCCTATTCTCTTTCCAAGCTCTTTGAAAGCTAGGGAATGGGTGCCTTGTAGTGAGAGTGACGTCACTTCAGCTTTCAGAACTGTTGAGCTGGTTTACTCCTTCTTGCCTCTGAGTAGCCATTAACTAAGAGTCAGTCATTGTCCCAGAACCAACTTTGTTCATGTGTGCAATCAATTAGCAGGAAACCCATGAAATCATTGCTTCTGGTTTTACTTTGCTTTTTGTAGTAGTTAAACCCATTATTAATAAATGTCGAAGGTTCAACCCTTTGTGTATTCTTTACCTATTTTCAGTCTCCCAAATGCTTGGGAATTTAAACCAAAAATAGAAACATAATAAAATATCTTTCCATATTAAGTTGTATAAGTAGTTGCTAAGAAAATATCCTGTCCTTTGCCTTAATGAGCTCAGCTGTTTTTTTCAAGCTAATATTGTGTGTCAGTATTAGATATTTTCCTTTCCCCTTTTCTGCTTTCTCCCTGAAGTCGCCACTTGCTGAGATCTTCCCCTAAATGAGCTTTATTGTGAGCTATTTCTAGTCTCTGGTCCTTATTTTTCCTTCTGCTACTTGATGCCAAAATGAAACATGATTCAGACACAAATGGCACAGAAACATGCCATTTTCAAATAGAAAATAATGAAGATAAATACCGTAAACAGTATCATTTGTAATATATTTGGTAAATAGGCAACACTAAAAATAACCAAGTAAGAGAGCATCTGTTTTTATGTTTTGGTGTATACACACCTAAGATCTTTTTCAGAAGAAAGTGGATATTACATGTGTAAATAAAATAAATATATGTTTCATTCATTAAACTCAAATGCTTAACCTTTTAAAATCATGCATAATCACAAAATTTTATTTAGTAACAAAACAAATAAACAAACAAACAAAAACCAAGCATGGGACTGATGGCAAGCTTCCAGCTATGAGGGGGATGGGACAGGATGAACATAGTTCCCAGGTCTATGTGGGATATGGAGCAAGTTTAAGTTGAACTTTGGCAACTTACTGAGACCTGCCCCAGAAAAGGGTTAGGATAGCTCTGTGGTAGAGCACTGGGCTGAGATATGTGAAGTTCTAGATTAAACCTACAGGAAGAAAAGAAAGGGAACATGTCTACACAATACAGAAAAAAATGTTCATAGAAACTGGTTATAGGTTAAACTGGAAGAATTCTTAAATATTAGCTCTGGGAGAATAATGGTGGTTCAATGTTTGCGTGATCATTCATGAATTTTTAAAATATTCCCTTGTGTCTAGTACTGCCAGGGTACAAAACTTTATGTTAAAGACAAAAGTGATGGCAAAACATCCCCCAACCCCAACCTTAGGAGCAAATGGCAAGCACAAATTTTTCACTCCTTTAATTGTAACTAGGGCAGCCATGACATCATTAAATAAAGTCAGCATCTTAGGTAGGTGAGCAATCTCCTCATGCAGAGAACTTGGATGTGGCTTCACTTATGACCCCAAATTCTAAGGTCAATTTTCTGTTTTTATTAAGAAATTTTTATTCATTTTACATAGCAATCACAGAGTCCCCTCTAGTTTCTCCTCCCACCCCTTCCCAGCTTCCTCTCCAATTCACCCACCCTCTCAATTCCCTCCTCCGGAAAGGTAAGGCCTCCAATAGGGAGTCAGGAGAACCTGGTACATTCAGTTGGGGCAGGTCCAACCCCCCCTCCCCCACATCAAGGCTGTGCAAGATGTCCCACCATAGATAATGTGCTCCAAAAAGCCAACTCATGCACCAGGGATAGATCCTGATCCTACTACCAGGAGACCTCTTAAGCAGATCAAGATAGGTTTCCCCATCATGCTCTTGATGCCCCTTGCTCATAGAATCCCACTTCTCCCTCTTCAATTGGACTCCCGGAATGTGGCCTAGTGTTTGGCTGTGGATCTCTGCATCTGCTTCCATCACTTACTGGATGAAGGCTCTATGATGACAGTTAGGGTATTCACTGATCTGATTACCGGGGTAAACCAGCTCAGGCACCCTCTCCACAATTTCAAACACAGTGAACCACATACAAAAAAATGAAGATATGAAAGGAGAAGGACATCTTGGTGAAAAGAAAGGTGTCAGTAGGAGAGATGAGAGGTGAAAATTACTAGGATTCATTGTATGAATGAATGAACTTATCAAACATGGAACAATGTATTGGAATTAGTGTTTCTATATTATAAAAAACAGAAAATATGTAGAAATATAAGGCACAAGGATCCCACACAACACTTTTGGCTATAGTATAACAGAATGACTGGATCTTAGCCTAAAATTATGTCATAGATAAAACTACAATTGTATTAAGACATTCTATAATGAAAGATACAATTTTATAACATGAAAATGTCTTATGGATATGTAATAGAGGAGGATAAAATTTTAAAGATTAGATCTTAAGAAACTTATTGTGTAACAGAATAAAGCATGAAAATTTTAAAATCAAGGTAAATTTTCTAACATATTTGTAAGATAATTTCTCCTGTTACATTTTTGAGTTATTATTTGTAAGTCATTAACACATAACATATCTTGAATTAAGGAGGATAAATTCTCTTTGTGCAGCAGTTTAAAAGTGATAGTGATCATAACTTTAAATTCATGTTTTTCTAGAATATGAAAACTCAAGTTACTGCATAATTCAGGACATTTGGATGCATCACACACAACTCTGAATAATAAAAGTATAGTTTCCACCAGCAGCCAGCTCTTCCTCAATAACTTACTTTATGACATGCTTTACATACTCAAAATTTGCCTAGATAATAAGTCAACATTTAAAAGATAAAGTTAAACTGCATATACAAGCTTTGTATAACTAGCAACAAGACTGAAATGCATGTGTAGTTTTGAGCATCTGAACCTTAAGATGTAGCCCAAATGGAGAGCAAATCCAATTTTATTTGGATACATTATTTGGATACTGTAGTTCATAAAATGGTTAAGTTTGTGGGCATTTATCCTGGGTTATAATTTTCATCAGTAAAATTAATGAAGGAACAATATCCTTGTGAATATTAATATGTTTTAACAATAGTAATTTTTTATGTGTAAATGTATAGACATAATTTTGTGAGGCAATCTCAGAGTGAGCTGTTAGAAGCCCACTTGTGAATTTCTTTATGTTGATAATTTTAGAGCTTAATTAAATGAGCATAATGGTGATCTCCATTAAAGTTTACTTGGCTTTCCTCTGTGTAGAACGACTTAGTGTCACTAGTTTTTGTAATTGTCATAGTCTCATTTTATTTTAATAAGTTAGGACTAATAGAATTTCATCAGGCAAGGGTTTCCAAAAGAAATAATCACATGAAACCATGTGTTTCATTACTTTATTTCTCCATGCACAGAATTCTATAAGTTCAATAAATATTATTTCTAAAACCTCTTGCAGAAATATCAACAAAATATTGTGTATTTTTCTGTCTAAATTCTAATAAGTAAAATGACTCATACATTCAAAACCAGCACTTAGAATCTGTTCTAGTTTTGATTTGTTTTGTTTTGGTTGTAGACCTATTTACACAAATAGCTAAGAAATCAAATTGTGTTTTGGGAAATTTCAAGTGAAAAACAGGTAAGAACTTAATCCCAAGAATTGTACAAAGTCTTTGAACATTTCCCAATTAAGCTGAAACTCTGCTGAGCTAAAATTTTTGGATACAAATAACCTAGAATGACCTGATTTTATCCTTAGAAGTGATCCTGTTTTATCTTCTGAGTGACAGATTGACTGTAACATATGAAAAATAGCAGAAAAATTATTTTTCTGGAATTTGTAGGCTTCTGACTAAATGAAATTTCACACTGAGAAAACTTTCTAAGATTTTTGCACAATGATGTCCAAGCCAAAGCTATGATACATAGAAATTATCAAGCTCAAGCTGAAAACTGAAGAGAAACTAAACTGAAAAGATCTGAACAAAACAAGAATTTATAAATTGTAATACGCAAATTTGGAAAACAATGAAATTCTAGAAGTGAGAAAGTCAGTTATTAAAATTATTGGTGGCCTGATCAGACCCCAGCAAATGAGTTTTGATGTGAAATAGAGAAGACAGTGAAATCAATATTTTATTTAAAACCTGACTCTTATTTCAAAAGCAAAGCAAATCTACTTTTTTTTATATGGGAAAAATCTAACAGTTAAGTATGTAGAAAACTAAAGAAATTGAAGTGGACAAATTTCAGAGTAAAGAAAAGTAACTTTAAATAGAACTTTTAAAGGACTAAAATAAGGAAAAAAGAAAACAACAGGATAAGATAGTCATGCTACCCACACCTATAAGGCCAGGATGCAGCGGAGAAGAGGCAGGAGGAATGTTAATTAGATACTACCACACGGTATATGGACCTATCCTATCACAAAACAAAAGAATGCTGAGATTTGAGGAGTTATAGGTAGCCTCCTATGTGAATGAGCCAATGACAAAGGGAGCAATGTCAAGCCCTGGCCCAAATAGCTCATTAGATAAGGCTCTGTGTCCTAAAGAAATAAGATGGAAGAATTGAAAAGGAGACCATTGTCTCACATCAAATCAGTGCATCAGCCCTTTTTGAATTTTCTCTATGCTGGTGTTCCTTCCTGAAGTATTGTACATTAAAAATGGCTACATTTTTACTATTCTCTTGAGCTTTAAAAAAATTATTTCCAACAAGTTGTGATCAATCATGACTGCTTTTCACATTCATATAATCCAGGGGACTTTGAGATAGGAGCCACAAATGCCACACATAAAGAGATCCTTACTTAATAACCCTGAGTGGCCTTGTGGGTTTGGGAAATGGGAATGGTATCTGGGCAGAAAGGTGTATTCACCATCACTTTAAGACTACTATCACTAGTGGCCATAAATTTTAGGCTGTTATCGGAAGAAACTACTCCTATTTTGTAAATTTCCTTTTGTCTTTGTGATACATCCCCTTCCTCTCCTACCACAGGAAACCAAATAATATTATGTATTATGTACTGTCTCTAAATATTCAAGTGGGTATTATTGTACATATCCATAGTTTACTAAGGGAAGTCGCATTGGATGGTGCATCTCCCCCTGTTCCTCACTTTCTCCCCCTGAGCACTCTGTTTGTGTCTATGCAAACCCATACAGTTCCTGTGTGATGCACCATTTACATGGATCAACAAGGAGTGATTTGCATTACAGTTTTCCTGTCAGTCTTCCATGGCCTCACTGTTTCTGATTCTGTATGAAAAGACTTCTAAGGATAGGGGCCACTGGGATGTATGGTTCTTTCTGTCCCTGTGATCTTTCATTTGGCCTTATTTACGTCACATTGACTCATGGTTCCCAGAGGATCAAAGCAAAAACTATAATTACTCTGACGGCCTCTCCTAGGAAGTAAGATAATGTCATTTCTTTCATTTCTCATTCATTTAAAAAAACAGTCAAAGTCCATGCCAGATTTATGAGGCAGGGAAACTGACCCAGGCTCCCAAGGAGACAGATAGCAAATAAGTGACATTACAGAGGACTTGGATAAAAAAGAACATTCTTGGGCTGTGAACATAGCTTAGGAGTTTGACACCCAATATTGCAACAAAGAAAAAGAAAGACATGCTTCATCATGGCTATCATTATAAACATCAGCTACAGAAGTAAAACAAGTAAATAATAAATGAGGGAAAAATAGCTATGTAAAATGAACTATCATAGACAGCTACTTCCGTTTGAATGTGAATATCATTTAGCAATCTCTGTAGCATTGCCAGACCTCAGAATGTTAAATGCTCAAAATATTGTTTATAAATTCTGTAAATTAATGAAAAACGAAAAAATTGATGTGTGTGTATATATATATATATATATATATATATATATATATATATGTATTCTTAAGACCAAAACAAAATCAAACACCAGAAAGAAAAACCCAGAAAGGTGTATACTTGGAAATTTTGCCACTTTTAAAAGTGTGCACTGGAGTTAGTGTGATTTTACTTTAAAATATTGCAGCTAAATAAACCTCAAATGAATAAAACAATTCGACTATTGTTTAGAATAGTGTTGAATTAGCCTCATACAAGTAAATGATAACACCTAATTAAACCATTTAGGAAGACAGAAAAACAGCACATTGAGCATACCATAAATGAGAATCAGAAGTCTGTTTCAATATTGCAGGAGGAAGCGGTATCAGTTACAAGATCAAGGTATGTATCTTTTATATAGGAATATGCCGTGCCTTTTCGATGTAACTCCTCTTTTCTAAGTCTGCACCCTGCTTCAAAATTTGAGTACACTCAAAGATTTAACCTGAAAGCTTAGAACAGACATGATGCCTACTTTCTATATAAAACAGCAGGGGAGAAGCCTAGGCTAGACTAACCCTCTTCTTGAACCAACTTAAGGCAATAACAAAGGCAGGGGATGTTTGTCAGGGGCAGTGTATTGTGCTATGGCAGAACTGAGGATCCTCAGCTGTGAGTTTACCTTTGAAAAAGACTCCTTATAAAGACATTGCCCTAAGTGGATCCAAGCCAGGAACAAAAGCCCTAGTAACAGTCCAAATGGTTTCACATTCTTTTGCATAGATTTTTGCATTTAGTTTGTATATCATTTCACATGATGATGTTGTTTTCTTATGAATCCCTGCCTCTTTGAAAGTCAGCAAACTATGCATGCACAAAAAGCCTATCCTATTTCAGTCTAGGAAAACAATAGTGAAGGGAAGTCTGCATGAAATGACTTTGAGAGAAGCTATTGAAGGTCTTTGAACAAGGTGTAGGACAAAACAGTGATTTCAGATATATATTATAAAGTGAAGTCAACAAATAATGTATTAAATTTCACAAATTATTTTAATCACATGTATGGTGAATATAGAAGATAAAAACAATATAACAATAAATGAACAATGTCAAGATGAGGATATTTGAGCTGCAAAATTCTGGATTTTGTTACTCTAGCTATTTTGACTTTCCCTAGTTGATCATACACTGACTTGACTGTAGCAAGATAAATACTAAAATAAAACAGACAGACAGACAGACAAACCAAAAGAAACCTGAACAAACAACAATGATGGCAACACAGTGAATATCCTGGGGGAAAATTAGGAAAGAAGCCTTAAGAAAAAATTAGATGCAACTGATAGCAGAATGATTGTATTTGATAGCAAAAGTAATGAGAAAATCCAATAGTCATACAGACGACTATCAAAAGTCCTTTGTTGGTCTTCCCTTTCTTTTATTCTTCCACCTTTCTTGGAAAAAAATGGGTGTATCTATGTACACTCATTTTAAAATTTTGATTTCCACTTACATAGTTTGGTCCCTCAATATGGATAGTAAATATGGAATTTACCTGTATCCCTTTACTTACTAATAACACTCTGACTATGTAAACAAATTGTTGAAGGTAGGTGGCTTGACCTCATTAAATACTGTAAAATGGCTTGATGACTAGAATATAAGTTTTACAAGTACCCAATCAGAGTCTAACTTACAGCAATAATATTACTTAAATAATTATTTTTATATATTTAAAAATATATTTACTTAGCAGTTTTGTATAGCAATAAAGATACAGTTTTTCCTGCTTGTTGACTATGGGGTTAGCACTATGATTTATTCAGCCAATGAAATATTGACAGACAGACAGAAAGCAGAAGCTGGAACTGTGCTTGTAGAGTTGGGTTTGTTTCTGTACCTCAAGCCTTACCATGGAAAGAATGCATTAAGACAAGTACACTGGTCCAAAGAGGATTAAAACCACATGAAACAGAACAGCCCCAATGAATCTTGTCTCAATCAATCAAACAACCAGGCTCGTGAGCAATAATAAATTACTGTTATTTCAAGCCACTGAACATGGATATGATTTCTACACTTTCAAATAAAATGGGTCAGTGGTATACTGTCAAATTAATCATTGTGTATTTTAATACTGTATAAGATATATATGATTATATATGACTTAATAAGACATTATATACAGAACTCTCTGCATTTAAGGTTATTGAATATATAATACATACAATATAAGACAAAGATTCTTAATATAATAATTACTAGTAACTAAACATGTTTACAGAATATTTTAATTTCTTTAATATATCATGTAATCTAGACATGGAAAAATATGTTTTTCTGATGTTTTGATTATTGTTCTGTTGCTGTGAATAAACACCATGACCAAGACAACTCTTATAAAATAAATAATTTAATTGGGGGCTCGCTTACAATTTTAGAGAATTACTACAAGATCATTATGGCAGGAAGCTGGCAAATATGACACTGAAGCAGCAGTTGAGAACTTTACCTCCTGATCCACAGTGAGCAGGTAGAAAGAGAGAGGAAAAAAAAAACAGAGAGAGAAGCAGACAGAGACTGATAGAAACAGAGACACACAAAGAAAGTCAGAAAGACTGGGCCTGGCATGGGATTTTGGAACCTCAATTCCAACCCCAAGTGGCATACTTCTTCTAACAAGGGCATTCCTCTTATTCCTTCTCAGATGGGGACTAAGCATTTAAACAGTGAGCCTATGGGGCTACTCTCATTTAAATCATCACACCTGGTTTTACTAAATGCTATTGAATTACAAATAAGAGATAAACTTAGCTTTTATTCCAAAAGTCAATGAATGAAAATTGTTTTGTTTTTCTAAGCAGGAAAAAATTCCTGGTCTTTTCACTACTATGACACATATAGGAATAAAAATCCAAGCAACAAGTTGATCACTCATTTGAATCAAAGTATTGTGGGAATAACAGTATTTCCACATGCAGTATCATATAAATAAAAGAAGCAGAGAAATGGGTATGAAATAGAACTGCCAGATATTAGAAATATAAATTTGCATTCAAAAATGATTTTAAAATTTGACTAAAAGATTAAAAACATGAAAAAATTCAAACCAGGAAATTTTCCTGAGGTTCTCAGATATTAGCTATATTTTATCAGTTTAATTAAAAGTACTCTCTGTTTTTTAAGATGCTGAACACATCATAATCACTTTCATTCTAGGAAGTAAATTTTAACTCTGGTCACTAAAAGCAGAATTAGTGCTAATTATGCAATCATGTAATTCAGTCCAGAAACATTTAACTTCTTGTTAACTTTGTAACATCGTTTCACTTTTAAATCACAATCTGGGAAGATGCTATGCTTCCACAGGGCTTAGCCCTGTCTCAAGTATTGAAAACGACGTTCTGGGAAATGTACATGTGACTCTGCAGTCACTGTGTGCTGTTCATTTTGTGCAGCTGGAACTTTAGGCCCATTGTCGAAAAGCATTTCATACTTTCATTCTTAGGCCCTGACGATCATCATTCTGCTTCTTGCTTTTATGAGCTGACTATTTTAAAAACTTCACATAAGAAAAGCCATGGAATATTTATTTTTCTGTGACTACACTTATTTTATCTTGTTTAAAGCACTTATTCTCAAATATGTAATTTCTTCTGTTTTAGAGAAAAATATCTCATTAATTTTTTTTCATATTTTTGTTGTTAGTGCATCAATGGACATTAGTTGTTTGCACATCTTATCAGATTTGAATGATTCTACATCAAACATGGGAGTGCACATATCTCTTTGAAATTTTCATGTCATTTCCTTTAAATTCATACACAAAATGAATTTGCTGGTTTACAGGGAAGATATTTTTTTAATTTCTCAAAAGATTATCTTTGACCTTAATGTTTATTGTCAACTTCACTAGATTTGGAATCAGGCAGCAGATGGGCCTCTGAAAGAATTTCTTGAGGCCATTTCTAGAGAGGATTAGTTGAGCAAAAAGCGCCACGTCCAGTCGAGGCAGTATCTTACAGCAAGGGACCTGGTGACAAACAGGACAGGTGAGTGATCGCTGCTGCTTGCTTGTCTGACTCACTTTTCACTGTGAATGTCTATCCTGTAGTCATGCTGTCATCATTCATTAACATCAGACTCCAGATTATTTGGCTTTTCAATGTGGAATGGATCCTAGCAGCAGTGTAGGAATTTTCCTGGCTTCCTCACTAGACTGGGGCTGCTCAGGCATGGAGCTTCACAGACTAGGCATCTCCTGGGTCCTGAGCCTCTGACTAATCAGCTCCTGTTAGTTGTACCCCATTTCAGTACATCCCTTTTTGCTTTGTATGTCTGTATATACATATATACATCCATATATATTACCTAAACATATACAAGATAAAGACAAAATTTCATTACTTTACCAGTAGATACCTATTTTTCTGAATACTAACTGTTGTAGACTATCACTCTCCCAAGTGTAGTATTGGCATCCTTATTTAAGCTCAGCTGGTCATATGGAAATTCATTTCAAGCTTTCATCTTTGTTATATTAGTCTATATTTATACCTGCAGTATACTGTCTAATTACTTTATGCATTATAAATTGAAATTAGAAAATGCCTTTAATTTTCTCCAAATCATGCTGGTAATTCAAAAATCTTTCCATTTTGTATGAAGTTTTAGATTTTTTCATATTTCTACAAGTACACAAAAATGCCAGCCGTATTTTGAGAGCAGTTTCATTGGCTTTGTGGACCATTAAATTGTACTAAGTGTTGTAATTCATGCAAGCAGGATGTATCTCCATCTAAAATAGCATATAGTCATAAATGTGCTTTTGTTGATTGCTTTTTTTCAATGTTTACACTTTTCATCACATGTTTTTGACCCCTTGGTTATGATTTCCCCACAATAATTATGCTCTTTTTATGCTAATATACTTTTATTACTTTCTTCTTTGTATGGTTTGCTATCATCTTAAAGTTAACTGACTTCCTTTATCAGCTGTCACCAGTTTCCTTATGTTGTATAGCGTTTCTACATATGAAATTATTTCATCTACTAACACAGAAAACATAACTGTTGTACAATATTATTTTAAAGTGTGTTACTTTTGTTTATGTTGCATTTGTTTAATGCTGTGGAGCTGTGTTACTGAGCCTGTCTAAAACACTTGATGGTCTAAATAAGGAGCTGAATGGCCAATAATGAGGCAGGAGAGAAAAACAGGCAGGGCTGGTAGGCCGAAAGAATATATAGAAGAAGGAATGAGAGAGGAGAGAGGGAGGAAAGATCAAAGAGCCAGAGAAGGTGGAGGACATCAGGAGCCAGCCACCTAGCTACATAGCAAGCCACAGAGTAGGAGTCAAAGTAAGATTTATAGAAGTAAAAAAAGGTAAAAGCCCAAAGGCAAAGCTGGATGGGATAATTTAAGTAAAGCTGGCAAGAAACAAGCCAAGCTAAGGCTGGACTTTTATAATTAAGAATAAGCCTCAATGTGTGATTATTAGGAGCTGGGTGGAGGATCCCCCCCAATAGTAAAAACAACCAACAACACATAGCCCTGTTCATTCTGCCCAGGGCTTCCTGTGTTATGTGGGATAGATGAAGTAATGTGCATACTTCACTTCTCTTGATCTTACAGAGAAGACATTCAGTTTTCACTCAACTCTGACGTTACCTGTGGGTATTCCAGATACAGTCTGAATTTCATACACTTTTCTTGTATTCTGAATTTGTAAAGAACTTTATCTCATGATAAACAGTACACAATTTCAACATATGCTTTTCTTGAATCTACAGAAATGATCATGCAGTTTTCAGATGTCATTGTCTTAATGTTGTTTATTTAATTAATTAATTTGCATACATGGAACATTTTCATACCAGGGAAGATCACACATGGTAATGGCATAAAAACCTTTAATGTGCTATTGAAGCCATTTTACAAATATTTTATTGAAAGATTTTGCTCATGTTCATCCGGAGTATTGAACTGTTTTTACATTTTTAGTGTTTTTGCTTGTCATTCTTCTTAAAGTAATTCTTGCTTCATAAAATGATTTTGAAAATGGTTGCTCTTCAATTGTGTGGAAGAATAGGTATAATCATTAAATGGTTTGATAGAATTCATGCATGAAACTGTACTTATTATAGAAATGTATTTGCATTAACAACTTAATTTTAATATTATTCAAAACACTTCTCTTTCCCAGTACACCTAGTTTTATAATAGAACAATTATATCTTCAATATAATGTATTCACTATAATTATTTTAATTATTTTTATATGATTATCTTTCATCTTGTGGGCTAAAAGGAATAGTGATTGGTATGAAATGATTGTATGATGACAGTATTGCATATTTCTGTGTATACTCACCTTTATCAGTGAATTTTACAGACCTTTGTGCCTTCACTATAGTCTTGAAACATGTCACTTCAAAGTACTCCCTTTAGCTGCTAAAGTTTAGCAGATATGGGAGGTCACTTTTAGAGTAATAATCATACTCATTTTTTAAATTTTTTGGGGGGAGGGGACCTTCTGCTCTTCTCTCTATTTTTTGAGGGATTCTTTTTTTCTGATTGCCTGTGTCTGTGGTATAAATGAGGGCCCAGGATACTGGATTCTACCCTCTTCCTCATTTACTTCAGGTGATGCACTTATAACCTGTGCTGAACACAGCTGAGAAATCCAATGGCATAGTGGTGTCTCTCCAGGGTGTGAGGAATTGATGGAATTGGAGATACTTCTGCTGATAGGTTCGGAATGATAAAAGTTCTCAAGTTACAAAGTGGGAGAATTTGCCAACAGACTGTGTGTCACCTAAGGGAATAAAAGGGAGCATATTCAGGAGAAGGTGCTAGAACTTATACTGCCCTGAACATTTTCCACTTTCCAGCTTCTCCCTTTCCATTTTCCTTCTTGCGTGATTTTCTTCCATCACATTCCCGCCTCTTTGTCATTTTAAAGACCATTAACTGACTATCTTCTCAAGACCTGTGTATTGCATTCTCCTCGTGCAGACTCCTCAGGTCTCTCTTCTCTCCCCTGGGCATCATTTATTTCTGTCCTTTGACCATTACTGAGTGATTTTCTCAGCTGATAGTTATAACATGTTTAAGCTTGTGCTCTGTGAACTGAGCAGAACACCAGATTTCATAACACAACCATGTCTCTTTGCACATTCTCAGTACCTAAAGGAATTTCTAATAACATATTTTAATCATTACAAAATCATATATGTCTATTCTATTGGATGTATTCTTTTACCTCATATATATATATATATATATATATATATATATATATATATATATAAACAATTGGAGCAAGAAGACTAAGGTATTGTGAAGAAGTTTGATAGAAGAGACAGTAATGATGCTTCCAAATGTCCAAAAGCAGAATGGGCTGCTTGTGAAACCAAGCTGGTGATCACTTGACATTTTTAACCAAAGGATACAAAACCATCTGTCAAGGATAAGGACATTCCAGAAGGGTTTACACAAATATTGGAGAGGGAAATTGATGGCCTCTAAGGTCCTTTCTGACCTTTATATTCTGTGACTTGCAAATTAACTTCATAATACAACTAGCTTATAATCTAGAGATGCCAGCATTTGAAACAGTCTCAATCATTCTGAAACATCACTGTGTGAGCCCATTGACTGCTTCATGTTAAGTTCATGGGCAAAATAGTGGATCTGAGGGATGATTTTATTTTTTAATTTTTTTCCTGATAAAGATTTGAAGGCCCATATACAGTCAGCTTACATAGAAGGGAAAATCTGCAGTAGATTGAGTTAATTTTACCTATTTGAACTGATATTTAGAAGTAAAAATAGTTTATATTATTGAGCTACCTTATGTTTTAATACATATATGTATAATATGTATACTGTTTAATTTTTAAATCAGGTAAACATACTGTCTTCTCAAACATTTATTTTTTTTTTGGTGAAAACTTTTAAAAATTTTCCTAAGTAGTTAAACTTTATAGCACATTATTACTCTTTACTTTCACCTACTATATCATACCATGTCAGAAGTTTGCATTGCTATTGCCTAGTACCCACTGATCAAATTTTCAGCATTTGCTTCTTACCTCCATGTCCCCTGGTAGTCATAATTCATCCCACTTTAAATGTCATTGAGGTCAACCTGTATTAGATTCTAAATATTAGATAAATAGTATGATGCTTGTCTTTCTGTGCCTAGCATAGTGTGCTTAGCATGATTTCCAGGCATAGCCACATTGCCCCAAAATGACCGAAATTATTCTATTTTGTATTTCAATATTCATGTATGTGTGTATAGATATATAGCTAATTTAATTTTTAATTTATTTAAATTATATATATATATATATATATAAAACATATCATTTTCATGGCCTTTTCTCCTTTTTTCTCCTCCCTCTAACCCCTCCTGAATCTCCTTAAATACTTTGTCTCCTATCTATCTATCTATCTATCTATCTATCTATCTATCTATCTATCATCTACTTATCACTCATCTATCACACATATATATATATATATATATCTTTTTTATTATTATTAAGAGTTTTTTTATTCATTTTACATACCAATAACAGATTCCCCTCACCTCCTTCCTCCTGCCCCCCAGCCTTCCCCTAACCACCCGCCCCATTCCCATCTCCTCCAAGGCAAGATCTTCCATGGGGAATTCCAACTGGTACATTCTGTTGAGGCAGGTCCAAGTCCCTCCTCCCTGCACCAAGGCTGTGCAAAGTGTCCCACCAGAGGCACTGGGCTCCAAAAAGCCGGCTCATGCACCAGGGACAGGTCCCGATCCCACTGCCTGGAGGCCCCCTAAACAGTTCAAGCTAAATAACTGTCTCACCTATCCAGGGGGCCTAGTCCAGTACCATGGGGGCTCCCCAGCTATTGGTCCACAGTTCATGCGTTTCCACTAGTTTGGCTAGCTGTCTTTGTAGTTTTTCCAGTCATGGTCTTGGTATCTCTTGCTCATAGATTCCCTCCTCTCTCTCATCGATTGGACTCCTGGAGCTCGCCTGGCACCTGGCCATGGATCTCTGATCTGCTTCCATCAGTCATTGGATGAGGGCTCTATGATGACAGAGTATTCAGCCAGCTGATCACCAGAGTAGGCCAGTTCAGGCACTCTCTTGACTATTGCCAGCAGTCTAAGGTGAGGTCATCCTTGTAGATTCCTGGGAACTTCCCTAGAACCCTATTCCCGTGATGTCTTCATTTATTATGATATCTTTTTCCTTGCATTTCCACTCTGTCCCTGTTCCAGTTCGAACCTCCCATTCCCATATATTCTTATCCCCCATCAT
This sequence comes from Peromyscus attwateri, assembly GCA_902168425.1. Lineage (NCBI taxonomy): Eukaryota > Metazoa > Chordata > Mammalia > Rodentia > Cricetidae > Peromyscus > Peromyscus attwateri. Next base: position 40,000 of record CABHPP010148357.1, read on the forward strand.
TGCCCTCCATTAATCCCCCCTCACTCCCAGTTTGCTCACATAGATCTCATCTATTTCTTCTTCACTCGGTGATGCATGCATCCTTCCTAGCGTCCTCCCTGTTAGCTAGCCTCCCTGAATCTGTGGGTTGCAGTCTGGTTATCCTTTGCTTTACATCTAGTATCCACTTATGAGTGAGTACATACCATATTTGTCTTTCTGAGTCTGGGTTACCTCACTCAGGGTGATATTTGCTAGTTCCATCCACTTGCCCACCAAATTTCATGATGTCATTTTTTTTTTAAACAACTGAATAATAATCCATTGTGGAAATGGTCTACATTTTCTTTATCCATTCTTCTGTGGAAGGCCATCTAGGTTTTTCCCAGTTTCTGGGCACTATAAATAGATCCACTATGAATATGGCTGTGCTGCAGGTGTCCTTGTTGTAGGATTGTACATCCTTTGAGTATATGCCCGAGAGTGGTATAGCTGGATCTTGAGGTAGATCAATTCCCAACTTTCTGAGGAACTGCTATACTGAAAAAAATTACCAAATATTAAGGTATTTGTTATCTATTAAGTGTGATCATAAAAAATTATTTCAGTTTCTCACACCAATGGTATATAATGTAGGTTAGCTTCATTATATATTTATTGTGAAAATCATAATTATGCACACATACACACACACATATATATACATTGATTTTTTTCTTTTTAGTTCATTTAATGCCTTCCTAATGTTTACTAATTGTTAATCCTTGTACTAGCATGTTTTATTCTTTTAATTAAAAGCACTTTGTAAACTGACAAATTCAATATATTAATATGGCACTGTACTTGTCAACTTTGACATATCTGAGGAGAGTCTTAGTTTTCCACATTATTCTGACAGTTGAACTACAAATTATTTAGTCCATAATTTTTGCTTCTGATTAGAGAATGGGCATGGTTGCTTGTGTGTAGTGTGATTGCTTTGATCATAAGTCAAGAAGCAGAGAAAGGGAAAGAGAAAAGAGAATCATTTTTCTTTTAAAATTTTACTGAAAATAGATTCTTTCTTATATGGTACATCACAACCACAGTTTTTCTTCCTTCTCTCCTCCAAGCTCCCCACTACATACCCTCTAACCCAGATCCACTCACCCTTTATTTTCCTAATGAAAAGAGCTCTCCTCCAAGAAACAACAGCCAAACGGAACAAAAAGAATACAGTAAGTTTAGGCAAAAGCCCTCTTATTGAGGCTAGATGAGGCAACCCAATAGGAGAAAAAGTATCAAGAGCACAAAAAAAGAGTCAGAAGAACATCCACTCCCACTGTTATGACTACCATGAAAACAACAAGCTAACAGCCACAACGCATATGTAGAGGACCTTGAGCACACCCATGCAGGGCCCATGCTTGCCATTCCAATCCCTGTAAGCCAATATGAGACCTGCTTAGTTGGTTCAGTGGGTCATTTTCTCCTGCTCTCCTCTGTCTCCTCTGATTCCTAGAATCTTTCCTACCCCTCTTCTGCTGGGTTCCCGGAGCTCTGAGGGGAGGGAACCAAGGAAGATCACCAACTCAGACTCTCTCTTCGCATAATGTCTCTCTGTGGGTGTGGTGCGTAGCCATTGCAGCTTTGATCTGGAAGTTCCAACCCCCATTGAGGCTTCAGTAACTGTTACGCCTACAAGGCGTTGCCAAGAGAGGGCCCTGAAGACCCGAGATCCTGATGCTCAGCACTCTCTCTGTTCCTGGACTCTGGATGGTGGAGGTAGACTGAGCAGAGTTCTCCAGAGAACACCACCAGACTGCGACACACCTTCCCCAGACCCTGCGACCTACGTATCCCTTCACTTGTAAGTTACGCCACTAAATAAACCTCCCCTTTAACTACGTGGAGGAGCCATAATAATTTCTCCGGTATGTGGGCCTCTGCACCTGCTCCCATCTACTGCAGAGGAAGCCTCTCTGATGACAATTGGACAAGGCACTGATCTGTCAGTATAGCAGAATATCATTAGGAATTATTGCATTGCTTTTGTTGTTTGTTTGCTTGTTAGTATGCCACTCGTGTTTGGTTTTACTCTAGGTCTTTGGGCTAGTCAGTCTTCAGTTCCTAACCACTCAGGCAGTGTAGAGCATGGGATCCTTCTTGTGGTTTGGGCCTCAAGTTAAACCAGACACTGGTTGGCCACTCCCACAATTTCTGTGCCACCATTGTCCCAGGGCATCTTACAGGCAGAACAGGTTGTAGGTTAAGGGTTTTGCGTCTGGATTGGTGTCCATCTTTCTCTTTTGTAGCCTGAAGAATACCTTTCTGTGTTGAAGAGACAAGAACATAAGGTTGAAGGCTCCGTGCAGGCACCAGCTTGAACTCTCTGTTTATCAGGCTGTGTGGATGTTGTCCTGGGCTATGTGGTCCTGCTGTCCGTTTTCAGAAATGGGGAATAGCCTTGAATGCATTGATACAGGAGACAACTTTTTTAACAGAATGCTGATAGCACAGGTACTAAGATAGACAATTAATAAATTAGACCTCATAAAATTGAAAAGTTTCTGTAAGGCAAAGGACACTGCCAACTGGACAAAGTGGCAGCCTACAGAAGGAGGAAAGATTTTTACCAACTCCCCATCTGATAGAGATCCAAAATATATACATAACTCAAAAACAAGATATTAAAAGCCAAGCAATCTAATTTTAAACAGTGATATAGATTTAAACAGAGAATCCTCAATAGAGGAATTTCAGATGGCTGAGAAATACTTAAAGAAATGGTCAACATCCTTAGTTATCAGGGAAGTGTAAATCAAAACAACTTTGAGATACCATCTTACACCTGTCAGAATGGCTAAGATTAATAACCCAAGTGACAGCTCATGCTGGCTAGGATATGGAGCATAGAGAACACTCATCCATTTCTGGTGGGAGTGCAAACTTGTACAGCCACTATGGAAATCAATATGGCAGTTCCTCAGAAAACTGGGAATTGATCTAACTCAAGATCCAGTTATACCACTCATGGGCCTACCCAAAGGATGGCTCATTCTACAACAAGGACATTTGCTCAATGGTGTTCATTGCTGAGTTATTCACAATAACTAGAAACTGGAAAAACCGTAGATTTCCTTCAACAGATGGATTAAAAAATATGATACATTTATACAATGG
>CABHPP010148358.1:0-33378 GCA_902168425.1 Peromyscus attwateri
TGTGTGTGTGTGTGTGTGTGTGTGTGTGTGTGTGTGTGTATGTGTGTGTATGTGTGTATGTTCTCCAAAATCAAATGGAGCTTGCCACTGAGTTTTGGGAGCTATGAGCACTTGGATGGATTTCTTTTAGGTGTTGTGTTCCAGTAGCTACAACATTGCCTGGCATCTGGTAATGTGTAGCACAAGGGAACAGAAAGAGGGAAATTCCTGAAATATTGGAAGGAGAGAAATGTGTGTTCTAGTGGATATAGAAACCTGTGTCATTTAAACAAAGGATCAATAGTTAAAATTATGCCAAGTGGATTCATTAAAAACTGCACAATCTTCCAGGATTCTTCCAGAATTTTATGTCTAGTACAATCGGGAGAACAACACAATGTGCAGGGTGGTCTACACAATGTGCAGGGAAGAAGATGTTCTCCCAAAGGAGTTGAGTGGTGTGCCTTGAGATCCTCCATCTGGGTCCAGAAAGCCTGCCCCCTGGAGTGCAGCCACCTGACCCAGGCCTGCCCTGTTTATTCTAGTGGCTGTTCTCTTAGGGCATCATGCTTACTGTGAACCAACTTGTATATAGAAGGACCAATGCTGAACTCCACTACTTTCCTTTTTAAACAAACAAACAGCTAAAGGGTTGATGCCGTCGATGTGTGGTTTTCACATGAATACCTAAAGAAGTTCCCATCTCGATATGCACCATTCACCTTGTAGAGAAACACTCGCCACCATAAAACAGGACGAGAGAAACAAGCTAGGCATTGCTCTGTTTTGTTCTTTGCTTTCTTTTTCTCTTGTAGTTGTTGTTACTATTGCTATTGTTTGGTTGCTTTGGCTTTTTGAGATAGGGTTTCATGTAGCCAAGGCTGACCTTGAACTTGCTATACTGTCAAAGCTGGCTTTTGACTGCCTATCTGGCAGCCTCTGCTATGATTTATTACACTGGGGGCCCCCCTGAGGGTATCCCGGAGTGCAGGGGAAACATGCTGGGCAAATGCACGCCATGTGGGCATGGCAGCCGTGGTGGCCAGTAATACACAACCCAGATGCTGCATCCATGTAGAGAGTTTATTATAATAGAGAGATAAAGAGGCAGAGAGACAGAAAAAGGGAGATGGAGAGAGAGAGAGAGAGAGAGAGAGAGAGAGGGAGGGGGGGGGGGTAGGCGGCAGAGTTTTTCCTTAAGAAGAGGCTTCTACGTTAGGACACAGGGCAGTCCGAAGGGGTGGGTCAGATTTTTTTGTTTTTGTTTTTGTTTTTTGTTTTTTTGAGACAGGGTTTCTCTATTTAGCTTTGTGCCTTTCCTGGAACTCACAGAGATCTACCTGCCTCTGCCTCTTGAGTGCTGGGTTTAAAGGTGTGCGCCACCACCGCCCTGCATGAGTCAGAATATTAACAGCCTCTCCACCTTGTAAGTTCTGGCATTATAGGATTGTGCCACAGCCCTTGGCTCTGGGTTTTGTTGTTTGTTTGTGTGTCCTTATTCCCATAGTAACTCCTAAAGAGAGCTTGGGTATATGCAGACCAGGCATCTCCTTGGTTCTTCCTACCATTGTTTTCTTGGTTACCAACAGTCCTACTGTCTGTGCCCCAAGACTTTGGGATACCTCCACTTATCTCATTCATTCTCCCAGCAGGAACGTACATCATGGGATTTGGAGCTCATTTTGAACATGACCCTCCTCTGCCCCACCCCCACTTCAAATTACTGCCTCTGAATTTTCTCACTTGTTCCTCCTTCCTCCTTCCTCAGGTATGCTAGGCTCTACCTCTGATGCATGCTTCTAGTTCCTGCTCTTTTCTTTCCTGTCATATGACACTGGTAGAGACAGACATTGTGAGAGCCAAAGTTACATTTTAAGTTTTAATTACTATGCCAAAGAGATCCAAGAAACAAAATGCCTCTGATCTCCAATCCCCTTGCCCAAGGACAGATAGTTCCTGAAATGCTAGAAGCTATTGTTTATGGGAGATGACAAGTCACATGCTTTCACTCCCCTAAACAAGTTTGCTTAACCCCTTTGCACCGGATGTTCTTGATCACATGTGGGCAGGAGGTTCACAGGATGTACATTTGCCCCTGATTGGTTGTAGGTTAGACGTACATTAGGGTGTATGCTTGCCCCGATTGGACCTGATGGCAAATGCAATGAATTATGGGTTTACCTTCTTAAGCCTCTGCAAACTGTGATTCTGGGCCATTTTCCAGGGAACTGGGTGTAGACCTGGCTAGAGCCCATCCACCTGGCCAATATTTAATTAAAGCTTGCTTCAAATTTGGCTTTAAACTGTGGTGGTGGTCTTATTCTCAATTGGTGGGATTAGCTACCTTTCTCCCCACGCTATAGGAGTCCTTTTCCTTGGGAAAAAAAAAAAACCTCCTGCTTTTAGTTAATCTCAAACTTCCCTGAGTATCACATTCCATTTGTTTAATTTAATTAAGATTTATTTTGGGTTGTGCTGTGCTAGGAGCTGACAGGGAAGTTGCCATTGCATTTAAGATTTATTGAGCACTTACTCTATGCCAGAAACTGGGCTGAGGGTGGGAGATTTTAAAAGCTGTGTGAAGACACGTCATTTGTCCTCAATAACACAAAGTTCAGAAAGATGGAGACAACAAATCTGCCTCAACTTGAGCTAATTCGTGCCAATAAGAAGTGTGCATGCAATACTTCAAAAGTACCAAGACAGCAGTTAAATCATCGTGAAGGAGTCTTCAATAAATCTGAGTTAGTCCTGTAAATCAAGTTAGGATCTAGTTTACATCTCAGAGGGACTGATGCCCTGGAAGGCCAAGTCAAGAGAAGGACCACTAAAGGGACAGAAAGTAATCAAAAGGGGACGAGAGTCTGAAGAGAGCCTCTAAAAGAAATTTAGGAGGTGGCATTGAAAAGCATTTTTTCTGAAAGTTTAGATGCAGAATGAGGAAGAAAGAGAGGGCCATAAGGAACCTGGGTCTCTAGCCTGGACAAGTTGGTGGGTACTACATACAGGCGATACTCAAGAAAGGCTATCACCTAGACAGACAGGTTATTAGGGATGCTATTGGCTTCAGCACTGGGATGCTGAGTCTGCAATGCTTGGGAAACCCACAGGGACAGACAGGTGTCTGAAAGGAACTATAGCTTCAGAACAGAAGGTTGGGCCAGGGTCATGACGTCTGTAGAAGTCACCAGTGTAATCACCTGGCCAAACTCTTTGAGTCCTACATAATCTTCCTTACATGACTTTAATAAGAACACATTAACCATATGGAGAGGCATGAACCTGGAAATCAATACACATCTACTCATTAAATTTGAGATATTTTATACACACGCACATGTAATACACACAGCCTTCATTTTAGTCAATGTTCTATTGCTGTGGAGAGACACCATGACCACAGCAATTCTTATTAAGTAAGACTGTAGCCAGAAGTTTCCCTGGTCCCACCTGGCCCTGCAGTCCTGTGTTTCTCTGGTCCTGCCTAGCCCACAGTACTGCAATTGCTTATTAAATAATTACTCAGAGGCTTATATTAATTACCAATTGCATGACCTATGGCAGGCTTCTTGCTAGCTAACTCTTATAACTTATAACCCATTTCTATTAATCTATAAGTTGCCACGTGGCCGTGGCTTACTGGTACTTTCACGTCTTGCTTCTCCTGGCAGAGCTGGTGTCTCTCCAGACTCTGCCCTTCTCTTACCTTTTTTTTCTCCTTGGATTTCCTGCCTGCCTCTAAGCTGCCTTGCCATAGGCCAAGAAACGTATTTATCAACCAATCAGAGTAACACATATTCACAGCATACAGAAAGATATCCCACAGCACTTCCTCTTTTCTGTCTAATCAAAAAGGAAGGTTTTAACTTTAGCATATTAAAATTACATATAACAAAACAGTTATTAACCAGATTATAGTGACAATATCTAGTCTATTTATATTTAGCAAAATTAAAGAAAATAGTCTATCATCTATCCTATACTTGCGAGTCTAAAGTTTCATATCTAACTTATTTTTTATTATAACCAAGGAAAATTATAACTATCTAGTTTTCAAATACATCAAAGACCCCAGAAGGATATAATATTTCCTAAGTAAACAGGAAGAGCATTGTAAGCAACTTCCAAAAATCTAGAATGACAAAGACAGCTGGCTGCCTGGACAGTCACCCGAAGTTCCTCTGCAATGTTGGGGCATCCATCTTCTACCTATACGCCTAGAGTTTCTCAATTGCTTCTCCCTGTGTCCTGCAGAATGTCTGGCAGTCTCCTCTGTGAAACAGGAACCTGAAGGACTATCTCGCCTTTTTTGGCAAAGTTCATTAGTCACTTTCTTCTGTGTCCTATATGTCCAGTCTGCATAGCACATTGTCAGCAGTCAAAGGCAAGAATAGTTTCTTTGCCTAGTGGTCAACCTTGTCACTACAAAAGCAAATTCCATAAGGAGTTTCTTCAATGCCCATCATCATCTCTGAAGTAAATTGGTGCTACCAGGAGCAGATGTGTCTCATTGTCCAGGGAAGTCTAAGTTTTTAAAACATTTTAAATGCCATATTCTGTAGGTCTTTGAAGTGTTTGAAGATTACCTACCTAACTGAAATATATCTATGTATACCTAGAAAACTTAACTAACATGACTATAAGTTTGATTATCATAGATGACTAATAATTAATCTGTAATTAAAATACATTACAATTTCAAATGAGCTGCACAAACATAATACCTTAAACAAGAGTAGAAATATACATACAGTATAACAAAATAAACTTTAAATTTGTATAAATAAACTAAAATCCATAGCAATGTAAAACATTTTAAACAAGTTGTTGCTCTTTAAAAGTAGATTCAATAATCTACCCTTTTATCCTAATCATATCTACACTATCTTCTTTCCTTTTTTAGAAAGAGATTGCATTTATAATCAACCCTCTTTAAATAAAAATAAACATTTATAAACTATTTTGGGAATTTGGACATAGCTTCTTATAGTATTTCCTGCTGGTTGGGGGTGCTGGTAATTTTATGAGGATCCTGAGAAAATTAAGAATTATAGTTAAATCTTGGCTGTAGTCTGTGAGGATGGATCATCACAGCCAGTTACTTTGAAGCTGATTTTGGATGTTGGATCATCTGGGCCATGGTGTCATCAGAGACCTTTCAGGGGGTCTGGCTGATCAAACCATATTAGCCTGGAAGTAATCCACAGGTTCTCACCTTTTGTAGAAACAAAAGCAAAACCTCTTTTCCAAAGCAACATATCCTTAGACACAAATTTTGAAGTCAAGATACCTTTAATATATACATATATATATATATATATATGTGGGGGGGGGGGGGTTGGTTTAACTTAGTAGCCTTTACAATCAAATGTCTTTTTACAGTTAAAGATCCCAAAGATAATACAATCCAGACTTTGTGTATGATTTCCAACTTTATGTGGCTTATTTCTTATATTACTTTTACTGTCTCTTTAAAGACTCTATTTTTTAAAACTATCTATTTCTTTATATAACTGCATATATTCCTTTTTCTCTCTCTTCCAAGCCTATGTATATTTTTACATAGAATATAAACCACTTAGAGGTTTATTCCATTTGACTCTGTCTTATTGTGAATCTATAGTCCTTCTCTGACCAGGAGAGATTTTAAACTGTTAGACTGTATGGCTAGGATGAAAAGCGACACCTTGGCTGCTGACTCCACCCACCTCAGCTTCCCAACAGAGTGGAGGTACCCAGAAGAGTCATGCCTACCCTGCCAACTCTGGGGTCCATGCTGCCTTCAGGTAGTGTGCAGCTGGCCCATAAACCCTTTTTATCTGTATGAGTAAAGGCTAAGTCCACTATGCAGTGTGCTGTGTAGCTTGGAGACACCTCTGTGTACCAAAGTGGGAATCCGGCATCTTGCTCTCAAGCCCAAATGCTGTGGCATCTCTGTACTGGCCTTCAGATTCAGAAGTCAGATCTATTCTAGGGACAGCTTGATGAGAAGGAAGGAGTCTTCTGGAATAAACACTTCCTCAATATGCGCTAAGATCTTTCTTAGGGGAAAGTCTTCGGTGTCATCTGGTTCCAGAGTACACCCACTGCACAGCCTGGCTCCATCTGTGCCCATGGCCAGCCACTGTTTCCCACATGGGGACAGTGGCCCATTGCTCACAAAGGCCAGTCACTCCTCCCTGTTTGTGGAGAGCAAGCCCTCCCTCACCGTGGTGCAGCTGCCGAGCTGACCCACGCTCTCCCTGAAATGGAGCCCAAGGTTCAGCACACAGGACAGTTTCTGACTTCCACAGAAGAGGAGCTGAGCCAGAGCTCATTGCTCCTGAAAAGATATGAAGATGAGATTCTGTTAATTATTTAGGATACAAAAGAATTAGACCCCAAAAGGTGCAAATTAGGAGAGATCGATTACAGACTCTTAATGACTTTCAAAGATTATTCGGAGACATTTCCTATCTATGGACTGCTGTTGAAGTAAAAAATGACGAACTGAGTAATTTGTTCAAAACCTTAGAGGGTGACAAGGACTTAAATAGTCCAAGAGAATTATCAGCTGAAGCTGAGAGAGAATTGGCTTTGGTGGAAAAGAATATAAGCCTCTGAGTAATTATTTTACAAGTGGCTACAGGACCGTGGGCCGGTTGGGACCAGAGAAACTTTTGGCTACATAAAACATTTAATTGCGGCTGGCTTACAGTTTCAGACGTTCAGTCATTATCAGCACGGTGGCCAGCAAGGCAGCACACAGGCAGATACGGTGCTGGAGAGGTGGCTGAGAGTTCTACATCTGAAACAGCAGGCAGCAGGAAGAGAGAACTACTGGGCCAGGCCTGGGCTTCTGACACCTCAAAGCCACGCCCAAGGACACACTTCCTCCACCAAGGCCACACCTGTTAATAGTGCCACTCCCAGGTGACCAAGCCTTCAAATCTATGAGCCTGTGGGGGTCATTCTTATTCAAACCACTACAACCTTTTTGTGGGCATGCGCCTGCCGTGGCACATGTTTGGAAAGCAAAGGAGAACTTTGTGGAGTTGGTTCCATGTATGGATGCTGGGGATCAAACTCAGGTTGGTTGTTGGGCTGGGTGGCAAGCATCCTTAGCTGCTGAGCCATCTTTTCAGCCCTAGAGACAACCTTCTGAGGCTTGTAGCTCATACACTTGATACGACGTGGGAACCAAGGATGTGATCAATAAATCATGGTTAGCTGGCGGAGTCTTCTCATTAATCTATGGGTTTTTGAAAGCACATTTTTCTTTCTTGAAAAGCTTTGTGCCATTTAAAAGAGCAGTTTTGTTGAGCATTGTAAGATGTGGTATATTGCATTAAAGAATCTTAAAATGTACTAATCTGGGCTTCATGCATATGATTTCAGTTTTCATTGGTGACTGGGGGGAGAGCCTGCTAAGCGTCTCTGAGAATCTATTTCTTTCTTCTTTTCTGATTCTAATTCTGCTACTGGGGTTACTTTCATTTTATTTTGGTTTCTTGAAGAGATACTTGCAAAAGCTCAGCTGGGAGGCCAAAAATGACCTCTTATGGTACCTAATGCAGGAAATTACTTGTGTGTGAGTGTATGTGTATGTGTGTGAGTGAGTGTACATGTTCTCACCTGCATGTGTATTCAGATATGCATACACATGTGCATGCATGCATGTGTAGGTTTGTGTCCTGTGTCTTCCTTAAATACTCTTCACCTTATTTTTTGAGACAGTGTCTCTCACTGAATCTGGAGCTCACAGATTGACTAGATCAGCTAGCTGACAAGTCCCAGGAATTCTCCTGTCTCCACCTTACAGGGCTGGGATTACAGGCTGGCACCAGTAACATGGCCTTTTCCATGGGTGCTGGAGATCTGAACTCAGGCCGTTAAGATTTTGTGGCAATCAATGTACTCTCTGAACCATCTCCCAGCCCAGAAAGTTACTTTTAAAAGGGTTTTTCCTAGTTTCTGCCCAATACAGTTTAGGTAAGACCTTTATAGGTTGGTTGTTTTTATGACTGGCTCTTGAAAATGCCACTAAGATAAATGTTTGCAGACTCATAAGATGACAGGAAGTGGGAGTCCCTGGAACTGAAATTGTAGATGGTTGTGAGCTGCCATGTGGGTGCTGGGAATTGAACCCAGGTCCTCTGCAAGAACAAGAAGTGCTTTGAACTACTGAGCCATTTTTCCAGTCCCCTCAGGCAACTTTCTTATACAACACAGGACCAGCTGCCCGGGGTGGCCTTGCTCATAGTGGGCTGGGCCCTTCTGTATGAAATTAGCAATCCAGGAGCTGCCCCACAGACATGCCCACAGGCCAGTCTGACCAAGGCAGTTTCCAAACTGGTTACGATTCCCTCAGCTCTGGGTCATGTCATATTGACAGCTGAGGCTAACTAGGAAATGCTCCAAAATGCAAATTCATTTTAACTTTTTAATGTATTTTTCTTCTTCTTTTTTTTTTTTTTTGAGAATTTTACACATGCATAGATCGTGCTTTGAGCCAGTTCACACCTATTCCCCCCTTCAATTCCTCCCTTATCCTCTCCACAATTACTCCCTCCTAATTTTCGGTGTTCTTTTTGTTTTTAAACCCACCGAGTCTACTTATTGCTACAGTGTGCATGGGTGTAGGGCCATCTACTGGATCATAGGCAGCCTCCTAGGAGCGGCATCTTTGAAGAAATCTGCCCCCCCCCCCCCCCCCCCGACTCCTAGCAGCCATTGCTTGCCTGTATATAGCTCCTCAGCCAGAGGTGGGACTTCACCACCACTGCCTTCCTCCATGCTGGGATTCTGTCCGGCTTGAGCTTGGGCAGGCCTGTGCCTGCTGTCACAACTGCTGTGAGTTCATTTGCACAACTGTCCTTTTATGTTCAGAAACACTGCTTTGCTGTAGCCCCCTACTGCCTTTACCTCTTTATTTTGAGACAGTCTCAGTGTGTCACTCAAGATGGCTTTGGACATGCAGTCTCCTACCTCAGCCAACTGAGTGCTAAGATTACAGTTATGCAACAGCACCTCTGGTTCTTTTCAATATTAAAATTAGAAGCACATCTCAAGGATGAGAAATGCACTCTGCCACCACCCCCAACTAGCCATGTAGACACTGGCTCCCTTTCTGTCTTTCTGTGACTCAACCTATGATATGAGCTTTAGTCAAAGGTCACTGGAGGGCTCCCTAGAAATAATAGCTCCTTCTTCAAATTTGCTCAAAATTAAGTAATCAAAGGATATACTGCCTCAAATGTGTATAATGAACCCCAATACATCTATTTTGAACTCTACAAGTTGGCTTTCTGTAGATTCCAAACGTGGGGCATCTTCTTAGACACGTGTTGCAGACAGGCGTCAGGAATACTATGATGGCAGAACATTTACCCATTTATGATCTGACTCTTAAGTAACATCATTCATGAAATCTCATTCTCCTGAAGTCAGTGGGAGAATATTCTAGCCCCTGAGGTTTTGTCCCTGAGAACTGCATGGGAGCAGCTGGAAATAACCTTATATAGCAGCATTGGGTCATGTTTACTGAGTCAAAAAGCTCTGTGAGAAATGTGGCGGTTTCAGACGCTGATAAGGAAAGAATTCCAGTAGCAGAATGTGGTGGTCCTGTTGAGGGATAGCAGTGACATCAGAGCCCTAGCTCTGCTTTCAGATCTGAGAAGAGTAGTGTATCACGGTCATTGATGCGCACATTCCCACCTGGCCACCTGGGCTTGGTCTGGTTCTCTCTCTCTCTCTCTCTCTCTCTCTCTCTCTCTCTCTCTCTCTCTCTCTCTTTCTCTGGTTTTTTTGAGACAGGGTTTCTCTGTGAAATAGTCCTGGCTATCCTGGAACTCACTCTGTAGACCAGACTGGCCTTAAACTCAACAGAAATCTGCCTGCCTCTGCCTCCCGAGTGCTAGGATTAAAGGCATGTGCCACCACCGCCCAGCTCTGGTTTTCTTTTAAACATTTGGAACGGTCCAGCCAATATGTACCTCCCACGGTGTGACTTTGCCTTGGGGCCTTTCAATGAGATCACTTATGGCTATAGAGGTGACACTGGCACCCAGGGTCACTGGCAAGCTATTCTTTGCTGAGGAGGAGGCAAAAAGCTCATCAGAACACATTTGATCAGGACTTTTGAGATGTAATAGGAAGGCGAATGAAGCCAGGCAGACACTGTTGCTCTTGTCCCTGAGGAGAGGAAATTCCTCTGAAGGTGTCACCCTGGTCTAAGATGTTCCAGGTTGGGCTTGATATAATTGAGGCTTACAACATGGAGTTTGGGGGTTCTGAGAAGATCCCTTCCCCCCTGAAGTGAAGACTAGAGAATGGAAGCGTGCAGAGACCACTTCTGTTGTATGTATGCAGCTGTCATGTTTCCTCACTCTGAGTGGGACACACTAGCCACAGACGCCAAAGCCCCTAAAAGTCCCACTTACATTTTCATCTTTGTTTCCTAGCACATTCTTAGGCTGCGCAGCACACACAAGGTTCTCAGACTTCTTTCCTCCCCTTTCTCCTGCTAAACCGCACCTTCCCTCTCAGTCCACGTTGTGCTGTTAGAATAATCCAGGTTGGATACGTCATAAGAAGTAAAACTCTTTAGCTACCTCAGCTTTGCAGGCTGAGGATGACATGGTTGAATCTGCTCAGCCCCTGGAGAGGCATCCAGCTGCTTTGTAGGCTGGTAGGCTGGGGGAAAACAAAATAACTGTGTGAAGACGAGACCGCGCACAGCATGCTGGGTGATCTTGCTTTATAACTGTCGGTTCTCTCAGTCAGGAAGTCTAACCGAGGTGGCCTAACCCACTCTCAGGAGGTGGGCATTGATTCCTTCTGAGATCGCTGTCTTCATGTCTCCTTTCTTAAAGTTCCCCCTCCTCAATACCTATGTACTAAACCAAGTACACAAGCAGTGGGTGACGAACCCCCACTAAAAGAGACACTTTGAGAACTGTGCTCTATTTTATAGTTTCAAATGTATGACTCGGTTTCTTGTTATGTTTCTGGTAAAGCCATCATGGACTGCATCCAGAGGGTGGCAGCATCCTCCCCCCCCCCCCCCCCCCCCCCCGCCACCATCTTCTTCTTCTTTCCCTCTCTTCACAGGTTCTTGAGCCCTTCTGTGCAATTCAGGTAGCCCCCCACGATGCACGGTGAATTTTTTTTTTTTGGTTTTCGAGACTGGGTTTCTCTGTGTAGCTTTGCGTCTTTTCTGGAACTCACTTGGTAGCCCAGGCTGGCCTTGAACTCACAGAGATCCGCCTGCCTCTGCCTCCCGAGTGCTGGGATTAAAGGCATGCGCCACCACCGCCCGGCATGCACGGTGAATTTTAGCAATGTGAGTCCTTTTATATATTGAGGCGTGAGGGGATGCCCTAAAGGAGATCCTTTCATTCTTAACCCGTTTCTGTGCTACCTTCAATAAATCCTAGTTTCTGGGTTAAAACACTTCATTCACTACTGATGGAAAGTACAGAGCAGATCTCGTGGGAGCCAGCCCATTCTTGAATTCATTTGTTCAATCGCAGATACTGCTTGAGTCCCTGCGGTTTGCCAAATACTGGCTTTACAGTGATGAATGAACGTGGGAAGGCTCACAAGCCTGGGTCTCCTGTCAGGATTCCCATCCTCCTCGGACCACATGCTATTTCTGGCGAGGGCTGGGGAAAGAGGGCAGTGTGCAAATGAACAGTAAATCTACATCGGGTGCAACCGATCCACGTGATGGAAACTGAGGTAGTTAGCACATTCAGAGAGACTGGCCAGACGGAAGGTGGCTCTCGGGGGAGTGATGGGAGTAAGTCCTGTGACAGCTGGAAAAGACTAGCATTGCAGACAGAGAAGTGCAGACGTGAAGGTCCCGAGTCACAGACAGCCTGCGTGTTCCAAAGCAAAACCAGCTCTCTGGCTAGAGCAGTTGTAATGACCGGACAAGCACAGGGGAGATGCTGCAGAGGTGACAGTTTTACAGGCTCATAAGCTGATAAGTCCTCACGAGCTAAGGATTCAAGTTTTGAAAAACAACATACAGGCCAAGATCCATTGCACCGCACCATGGGTGTGTCTGTAAGTCACTCTGCTAGACTGGAACCCTGCCTTTGCTTCCTGCTGGCTGTATGACTAGCAGATGACGTATCTTGTGTGTGACTATAGTACCTATTCCCTAGGCTTGTTAGAAGGATTAGGTAAGTTATTATTTATAAGATGAATGCTTGCTAAACACATGAAATAAATATACTTTAAAACACCTCTGAGAAATTTCTAAGGTAATTCAGGCCAGTCTTCCAGTAATTAATAAAGTGTGCCTCAAAGGCCATACACCATACATGACCAGGTCAGAATTCATACTCAGATCAGTATGACACAGGAGGCCATTTTATTGTCATGCAATATGGTGCTTTCCTCCTTCCCTCTTCAGCTTTGGGTGTATTAATCCAATTAATGATAAAGCCATCATTCATCAGATAGTGACACTGAGGTATGAATTAAAGAATGCCTCCTGTCTAATGATGTACCTGTTGGCATTCTAATCCCTGTAGTTTATAACATGACTCAACTTGGGAACAGACTTCTACAGAAATAATAAGTTTGCATGAACTGAGGAGGGTCAGCTTGAATGAAGATACAGACAGAAACTGCCAGAAACCATGTAATCACCCCAGGCTGGAAGAGAGGTCAAGGGCCCTTTCCTTGGACCTCTCATTCTCATGGCTCTGCCAACACCTTGACTTTGGACTAGACACGTCCGGAACTACTGGAGATGAAGTGTTTGATACCTAAGCCTCGCGGCCTGTTGTCCTTCGTCATGGCAGCCCTAGGAGAAGAAGAATTTGTGTTTCAGTTATTTAAAGCATTCTGTCCACCCAAATCAGTTCCTGCCAAGTTTCCAGCGATGACACAGCACTGGGAACTGCTTACTGCAGGGTTATGGACTCCACAGCTTCTGTGTGGCCTGAACCCTTGACCCAGGGGGTGAACAGGAAGCTGTGATAAGTCATTTACAATCAGAGGCAATTGCAAGCGGGAGTGATCACCTATGTCTCTGATGCGTGCTAATTTTCTCCTGTAATTAACCTGCCAACACCACCTGTTAATAAACCCAGGCGGTTGCCAACATTGATCAAGTAAAGCTGCGAGGAAATTGGATCTTGTGGGGAAAAATGTCACATCAAAGTACCAGACGCATTTCTAAAACTCTGTTCAGATTTTGCTGACTTTTTAAGGATGACAAGTTATCCCTGATGAGTCGAGATTGCCGGCACCTGCAGAGCCTGGCCGCGCACCTCGTCCTGATTGTCTGTTGTGTGGCTTCATTGCAGTCTGGGATCTTGGTTCCCCCAGTGACTACTTGCAGCATCCCCAGGGAAAGGTGATGTGCTTGTTGAAGCTGGATTTTTGCCTCTTTTGGCTATTCCTCATACCTGGTCAGAAACCAGCACTTTAACGTCTTAAACGTGTGTCTTTAACATCTGTGTTGCGCATGCAAATGCTCATCGAATGGTTCTCCTGATCACACTAATATTACCCCTCAGCCTTCATCTCTCCCCCAGTTCTTTACATTCCTATGTGATTGATGGACCCATGACCCAGGCATAACGAAGTAGTTTCTCCTTGGAAAATGTCCCCATCACGGCTGTGACAGTCTCAGAAGCAGGTGGGACCACCAGCTCCAAGTCTGAGAGGTGGTTTGACAACCTCATAACTGCTTTGAAAACAAGAATCATGAATTTAAGGGCCATGCTGTCAGTGCTGTGACAAAATCCTGACACCAGCAACTTACAAGACCACATGGTATCAGGGAAGTAAAAACAAAGAGCAAGGGAGTAGAGTTGGAATCTGTTTCCCAAGGGCACACCCGAGTGATGTAACATCCTTCTGTACACTAATTGTCTACTCATTCTACCATCTTCAATAGCACCAGAAGGTCGTGGGCCTGGGGGAGATCTAAGACCCACGCTCTAACAGTGTAGAGGATCATTGGCCTTATTTGAGTTCAACTTGTTGATGTTTTTAGAAGTTTCTTCAAAACTGTTTTAAAATCAATGGAGTTTCTCCCTTAAGAAGCGTTTCTGGTTACTCAAGGAAAGGAGAAACTCCATAATGACTGAAGGCAGCGCTTCTTGACGGCGATTTCTCAATAGGAGTATCGTGATGATGGCGGCTGCTTTTTTATATCTCTTGATCTGCAAGTTTCATTAGTCTCGACGGATGTTTTGCAGCACTGAATTTTGAGCAATTTCCTAGAAAAGGATGACGGTAATGAAAACAAGCCTTTTACGTAGTGCTTGCTGGGAACCGGTGGCTATTAAAAACGCACATGCACACAGAGACATAAAAATGTGTGTGTGTGTGTGTGTGTGTGTGTGTGAGAGAGAGAGAGAGAGAGAGAGAGAGAGAGAGAGAGAGAGAGAGAGAGAGAGTTGGTAAGGGTAAGTGTGTGCATTGAACATGTGTGTACCTGTGCATTAGTGGGCCGCTTGTCAACCTCTAGCATTGGATGTTTTTAGGTTCCATCCACCTGGTTTTTGAGGCGGGGTCTCTTATTGGCCTCACTGAGTAAGGTAGATCGGCTGGTAGTGAGCCCCAAGGGTCCTCCTGTCTATGTCTTCTCAGTGTTGGAGTTGTAAGCATTTGCCATTACCCCTGGGTTTGGAACATGGGTTTATGAGCTCAAACACAGGTCTTCCTGTTTGAACAGCAAGCACCTTAGCAACTGAACTATCTCCCCAGGTCAAGACATACGTTCGAAAAGTTCCTAAATCACCCTAACAAGCAGATGTTACTACCCTATTTCCCAAGCGAGGAAACTGAGGTGTGGTGGAGGTTAGGTCATGGTCACACAAGGCTGGCAAGTGGTAGACCCCAGACCCCAGATAGATTGTCTTTCTCCTCAGTGTGAGAGAATACTGACAAAAGCAACTTCCGAGAGTCAGGATCTAATTTAGATCACAGTTCCAGGACACGTTCCGTCACGGGGGCAGCATGGAGGTGGAAATGGTTTAGTTCCAGGACATGTTCTGTCATGGGGGGAGCATGATGGTGGGAATGGTTTAGTTCCAGGGCATGTTCCGTCATGAGGGGAGCATGGCAGTGGGAACGGGTCACAGCTGCGGTGGCAGAAACATGCTGTTGCTTTCTTACAACTTGGTCAGTCAGGAAACAGAGAACAAAGCAGAAGTAGGACTGAGTTGTGGACCTCGAGCTATCTCCAGCTACTCACTTCTTCCAGTAAGGCCTTACCCCCAGAGGTTTCAAAATCAGCTGAGGACCAAGTGTTCAAACACATGGGCTTGTGGGGACAGTCCACATTCAAAGTGTGTAACCAAAGGAGTTGGTGTGGATCAGAAAGACGTGAGGAGCGGGGCTTTCTTTCAGAGCTGAATGTGTGAAGTGAGGCAAGGGTAAAGGCAAAAGGAAAGGCTTTAGAAAAGAGCTATGTGGTTAAACTTTGGCCCGAGACTCTTGAATGGACCAAAAGACATCTAACACACACACACCACACACACACACACACACACACACACACACACACACACACACACACACACGAGAGGGGGTAAGCTTCTAAATTCTCCCCAAGAAACAGCCACATCTATCTTCATTTTCAACCTGAGCCAAGTGAAGCATAGAGGAGTCTAAGCAACGTACTCGGGTCACACGGGACACTTCATATACTTGGGTCACACGGGACACTTCATATACTTGGGTCACACAGGACACTTCACACAAACAATTGGAGGGAAGGAGGGTTTGCTCTGCCTCAGTTTGCAGGCATGGTCCCTCAGAACGGGGAAGACAGGACAGCAGGAATGGGAGGCTGATGGCTCACATGTTGGTTGTGCACTGACATGGAAAAATAAGTCTCCAGGCAAAGAAGAGGTTCCTGGTGAAGCAATGAGAGAGAAACTGTGGAAGACGTGAAAGAGGAGACAGCTGGCCTACACTGTTTATTCAGATGCTTTTTTTTTTTTAGATGCAGCCTTAAAAATAGAAAACTTAGGAAATTATGACATCACTGTGTTTCTTTGTAATTACATTCATTCTCTTTCGGCTCAGAGACCCCTAAGTTTTCATATTTGTCTATTAGGTGATGAGATGACTTCATTTTGTATAATTTGCTGCTAACACCAGCATTCTGCTATAATGAGGCTTGGGGACATTGATAAACTTCAGGAGAGCAGGCAGTTCTGATAAACGGAATTGAGTCACCCGGCTCATCTGGAGCTAGGCTCTCATTACAAGACTCTTGCAGTAGGAAGGAAGCCTGTTGTAAGGGAATTTTGCCACAGTATTTGTGATCACAAAGGAAGTCCACGTGTAGATTACAGGCTAAGCTGTGTCCCTTCAACATTCACACTGGTGGCCTAACTCATTGGAGTTAGGAGGCATTGGCCTCCGAGTTGTGTCTGTATTTTGAGATAAGATCAAAGTTAGTTAATGTGAAATGAAGTCAAGGCAGGCCCTGATCCAGTGTGGCCAGTGTCCTTCTAAGAAGGTGGATTGGGACAGGCACACAAATGAAAGACCATGTGACGATCTAGAAAGCAAAAGCGATATATGTAGGCCACTGAGAGAGGCCTCAGGAGAAACCAGCATGCCCACACCTTGATTTGGAACTTCCAGCCTCCACAATTACAAAGAAACAAATTCCTGCTGTTTGAGGCTCCCAGTCCAGTGTGCTGTGGTGACCCTTGCAAACTAAACTAGCGAGTGTTTGTGTCCTGTGCTCCCTGCATTCACAGAACGCAAGGTGGCCACAGCAACACTGTTTTCCCTCAGGCTCCCTCAGTTCAGCTGCCGTGGTTTCCTCACTGCCCTCACACATGCTTTCTTCTGCCTCATACACACGTCTTCCAGCTCTCAGTACAGCTCCTTCTCTCAGTTCTTTCAAGTCTTTCTCCTCATATCACCTCCTCGGCCAGGCTCAGCACTACAAATCAACCTCTACCTATCCCCTTCCCAGACCCCTCTTGAAATATTTCTTACTTATCCTCTCATTCTAGTGCCATTTCCACCTCCAAGCATCCCGTGTTCATGTCTAATCATCTCACTTCTGCATGATAAGGCAAGATCCAGGAAAGAATAAATTTCACTGGGACGGTGATGGCCACACAGTGGATACTCAAGAAACAATTACTGAAGCAGTGAGTTAACTGCAATGATTATGTGAATTGAGCAAGATGTACCCAACACTTAAGTGTTCAATTTTATTAATTCATTATACAGATATAACTATGGCAGTACACTCTATTTGATATAATTGCTTCATTCACATCATCAAGATATTCCTGTGTTGTTCAAAAACACTGACGTTTTCTTTCTTTTCTTTTTCTTTCTTTCTTTCTTTCCTTCTTTCTTTCTTTCTTTCCTTCTTTCTTTCTTTCTTTCTTTCTTTCTTTCTTTCTTTCTTTCTTTCTTTCTTTCTTTCTTTCTTTCATCGCATGTTGTAAATTGTGAAAAATGTCAAAGGAATTCATCTGAAGCTGAAGAGCTGCTGATAAAGCCTGTAAGGAAACCTTGGCTCAGGACAAAGAATGATTTATCTTTTGAGAAAAGAGATTATGATAAGTGGGGGGCCGGATTACCTGCTGCTGAACTCCAGGACTTCATGTAGCCTTCGCCTTAGCTGACCAGGGAAGTAAGGGATAAAGTCATCTCCAGAGTAGAAAATGCCGAGATGAAATGCAAAGACTGGATGTCCAGATACACAGGACCTTGGCCCATACAGGTTCCACCTTTTTTATTGTCCCCAAGGTGAAAATTAGCCTCTAATAAGCTGGTATGATTTGGAAGCTGATAATTTCTTTGGAACACTGAATTTCAAACCCTGTGGCTTGAGTCCTGTAAACTTCATTTGTTGCGTGTTTCAGCTGAGGATAGTTTATAGATGCTGAGGTCAAGCATACTAGAGAAAATGTCGATACTGTGGGCCGACTCTAGAAATAAGAAAATATTCTACGGAGTCTATAATGAGAAAAGGGTAACAAGGGTGAAGTTGCTGTGTTCATCCTTTAATCATTTTTGGCTTTCAGTATATTAGAAAATAATGTCTGGGGCTGAACTAAATAGTGTTGTGAGGGGAATAATGCAGCTTGGCAAATACATTACAGATAAATCCTGGGGAAATTAATTGAATACAATGTAAAGGAAGCCTCATTCCATATCTAGATGAAGTTTGCTGACAGTTTCTTATTTATTTATTTATTTTTAGAAAACAAACAAAACAAAACAAAAAACCTGCTCTGTAATTTGGACATGGCTTCCTCTTTCAAAAAATATTTCCTATGTGACAGGAAAAAGTTTTGTTCTTGTTGCTATTGAGAAATCCTGTAAATTCTCAATACTTGACAAAGGAGAGTCTTGTTGGTAACTCAGGTCTCTGCCCACCTCTGCCCTGTCCTCCCCCTTCCTGCTCTGGAGGTATGACCACAGAGTATAATGAAAACACAGTCTTACTAACTCAGAGGAAGGTTCATGGACGCTCTCTAGGGGTCTGTACTCTCTTCTCTTCCAGGAAAACTTTATACTATTTCTCAGATAAGAAGTGTTGTAAATCTATTGACTTGTTACAAGAATCAGGGTCTGTATAAATAAACACATTAATGTATGCAAATGTGTGTGTGTTTCATAGACATACATGTGTTGTATATAAGTGCACTTATAGATGTAAGTATAGTATGAGGTTTTCAATAAAAAAGATAATCTTGCATTATAAAGAAAATTCACAGAAAAAGAGGAGGAAGGAAGAAGTCATACACAATCACATCCCTCAAAGAAAATAAATATAATAGGCCATAGCAAACATTATCTATACCTCTGTAATTCTACATTGCAAACTAAAGTACCTTTGAGAATAAAAAAAAAAAACAAACTTGAGTGGTAGAGATGGGCTGGGTATAAGAAAAAAATCTACTCATGCTTCTCAGTCTACTGTGGGATTCCCCACCTGTGTGGAAAAATATTTCTCTAAAAACAATAGCAGTAAAAGCCCAACGGCAAATAGGAGCAAATGCTCTTGTCACAGCCAGGGCACAATGTGACGAAATGAAGAGGCCATGCTGAATTCAGGAGGGGCAAGAACGGCTCAGTGGAACAGAGGGCTCCAGGCACAACTATGGTCCCACTGGACCTATGAGAAATGATAATTTTGCATATGTACCTAAAACTCTCTGTTTCAAAATATTTTCTCAAAATTGTTGAAAAACTATACAGGATAAAATATGGAAAGTAGCCCACCAACTGCAGTATTTGCTTTGTAGGACTGGGGAGATGGGTGGATAGACACAGAAAAGTGACGAGCATGTCAAATGTTGGGTCAATAATAAGACGATTTTATAGAGGCCACTATTAAAAAAAATCACAATAAAAGTTTGTGAAGCCTGGTCAAATTAAACAAGCTGACATGAAATTGGAAACATTGCTGAACCTTATTTCTTCATCTTCAAAAATTTCTTTAAGCACAAGTGCAAGATGATGAAGCCATTATGAGATTGAAAATTTATACTTGCAATTATAATGATTGCTATAATATTAACTATGCTATCTTCTGGAATCCATGGTGGATTCATTCTAGCAGATACCTACAACCAAGGCTAATACTGTATGCTACACTAAATGGTTGAGCATTTGCACAGGATCTATACACTTCCTCTCATACAGTTACATGTCCTATACTAACTAGTATTCCACCCCTTAGACTATATATGTGACAGTGGCCCCACAGGATCAAAATGGAACCGGAAAACCCTATTGCCTGGTGATGTCTCAGCTACTGTGATGTCACAGCATGGTGTGTGACTCATGTTTATGGTAATGCGAAGGTAAATTACTCCTACTGAACTGCTTGACGAAGTAAAGCAGAGAACACTCAATTCTGTTCAACACGTAATTCTTGATCATGATAACAAATGGCAGTGTGACTGCTTATACACTATACTTTTTATCATTATTTTTGTGAGCACTTCTATTTACACACATACGAAAAAGTTGGAAACAGCTTGCTATGTTATGCTACTGCCTCATAAATCTTGTACCACATCATGTTTTTGTTGAATCAAGAGGCCATGGGCAGTGATTGGTTTAGACTACATAGCTTTATAAAAGGACAAATGTTTGTGCAATTTCCCAACTTGACCCAGTCAGCAGAGCTTGTCCCATCCTGCACACTAAGTCGTGCGTAATGGCGCTCTAAGTCCCCTGTAGGTTACTTAACACATCAACTGCAAGACACAGACACAGGCTAAGTAAATAGTTGTTGTATTGTACTGTTTAAGGAATAATGACCACATGAGAAGTTTGCACATGTTGAATGCAGATACAATTCAATTTACTTTTAAAATACTTTGGATCTGAGATTGGTGGAATCTGCATATGGGGTACCATGGATGCATGCTGACTCTTCATACTTTAGTCTGGCTTACAGGTTGATTTCTGCTTTTTTGGAATACTACTGATCCTCAGATTTTTTTTTCTGGGATTGTACCAAAACATTATTATCATCTCTACTCTGCTTTTCTCCAAAGTATGTTACAAGACTTTCACAATGCTCGGTGACCTTACTTCCCTAGTATCCTTCTAGGGACAAAGTACATGAAGCCATGGTACTCCAAAATCTTGCTTTTATTTCTCTGGATATTAAAAAATGTTTGTGACATAGTGCCTTTCACTATGTCATAATTTTCACATTTTATGTGACTTTTCACATTTTAAAAACACATGCTTTATCTGGAGCTACTGAAGAAAGAGGTTTCTATAATCCTACACCATTTTACCATTTCTAACAGGAACCTTTCCTCAGTCATCAGTGAAACCAGATACCAAGAAACTGTTGTATACAATAAAGTTTATGGCAACCGGTGGCATGGCTTATGGCATTGGTTCTCCAGTACTTGCAGTTATATTGGTAATTGAGCAACCACACTACTCTGTGAGGCTATGACTATATATATATATATATATATATATATATATATATGTGTGTGTGTGTGTGTGTGTGTGTGTGTGTGTGTGTGTGTGTAGCCAAATAAGCTTATATCCCTTTCCTAAGTTACTCAATAATGATTTCACCAGTACAATTTTTGGAAGTGAGTGTATTTTGTGGCTAAAGGACATTTTGTAAACAAGTTTATTGTTTTTTTCATCTTATAAATGTTTCATCTTCTCTGATGTTCCAAGATCAACTTAAAGCTTTTCTAGCCTTAGACTCAGGCTCTCATCTGTCTTTACTGTGTAAAGCAGCACCTCATATTCGCATACCCAATAACTGATATGCTGCCCCTAGTCACAGCTGCGGTGGACACTGATAGTGAGGGTAGAGGCTTCCCATACTTTTAAAGTGACTTTTAACTCTATGACTTCACAACCCCATTGGTCCAAGAGATAATAAAATTAAACATATAGTGATCATTGAAATTATAAATCTTCAGTGCCTTAAAAGCTTCATCATCTTGCAAGGGTGGCGGGGGGGGGGGGGAGAGTAGTCCTGATTTCAAGTGAATATCAATGATTTATTTAAGGAAGTTCCTTTTATCTCAATGGACCTTTATTGTAAGTTTAGCTTGTGCAAGTGAGTGCTATAACCTCTTTCCCTAACAAGCCCACTCCAACAGTTTTTTTTTTTTAAATGTTGATGTAATACCAATCTATTGTCCTTATTTAAAATAAAACATTTAAAACACAACAGGAAACATTTCTTATCTGCAAAAAAGGCATAAAGAATAACACAATACTAAAATATCTCTCACTGACCTCAAGATGTAGACTGCCATCCTTGGCATTGAACTTGCCTCTGTAGCCTTCGCACCTGCATCCTTTGAGGAGCATCATCCCAATTTTGTCCTTTTCGCGCCCATGCTGCTCTTTCTTCCTTTGCTTCACTGTGCAATGGTGGTTAGATTTCGATTTAAGCTTGTGATGACTGTCTCCATGCACACTGTCATCTTTGATCATGTCCTTTCCCTTTACATTGTGTGGGGAACAGTCCTCTGTGGCCTGTAGCTAGCCTTCGGTGTCACTGTGTTATCATCGGGTTTTGGTTGAAGGATATTTGTTTCTTCCAGGTGTGTGTTTTCCATTCGGGACAATGTTACTCTGAACATTTAAAAAAATATCATCTCTATGTAGGCAGGCATCTGAGTTCTCTCTCTCTGAAAAATTGTTATACCTTTGGGTATACCTGCTGTCAATCATCTTTGTCAAGTTTCTCCACAGGGCTCGTGCCTGAAAACTGACCATCTTTTCTTCATTAAACAGAAGTTACCTTGCCTTTTTCAAAAACAAAACAAATTTAGAAAATCCTGAACCTTCATTAAAATGACTCCTTTCTGTGCACTGAGGCTCCCCATCTTTCACATAACCTCCCTAAAATAAAACCTCTATCTTTTGTTTTGCATGAATATACCACAGGATGATGTCTGGGTCAATGACAGACCACATATGTGATCATAGTCCTTAAGAGTGTAATAGAGATAAAAATTCCCCATTGCTTGTGATGTGATAGCTGTCATAATGTCAAATAGCATAATGCATTTTTTCATGTGTTTCTGGGGATTCTGGCATAAATAAATCTACTGTATGGCCAGTGGTATAAGTTTAGTATACATATACAGCATAAGATGTGACGATGATAATAACATCTATTTTACTGGTTTATGTACTTGCTATCCTATACTTAAAAAACATGGATTTAGTTTTACTTTGTGTGTATGATTGTTCTGTCTGCATGTACATATGGGTACCACATGTGTGCAGTGTCAGAAGAGGCCAGGAAAGGGCACCAGATCCTCTGGAACTGGAGTTACAGAATATTGTGAGCCACCATGTATGTGCTGGGAATCAAGCCCAGGTCCTCTGGTGCTCTTAACAACTGAGGCATCTGTCCGGCTCCTACGGTATCTTGTTATCATTTTAGACTGCTGTCACTAATAAAGAAGTGCACTGTTAAACAATCTGATGTGTGATAGGAGCAGGGGCCTTACACATCTTCTATTTACACAGTATCTCTTGATCGAATCGTTTTCTCTTCTCATTTATTTGTTATTGTTGTCATTGTTTTCTCTCTTCCTTCTCTGTCTTTATTTTCTCCTCTCTGCTAGCTCTCTCTCATTGGCACGCAGACTTGCTTTAAAATTTCCCATCTTAAATATAAAAAAGGAATGGCTTACTTTCTCACACCATCTTACTCCATCTAATTATTGCTCTCAGCCACAGCAGTGGCCCTCCTAAACACCTCTCTACATGGAGTGTTTACAGAGGCTAATTGCTTTTTCCTTTGTCATTTAAAAAAAATACCGAAACATAACACATACTCAGCAAGGTGTTCAAGTCTTAAGTATTCATTTAAGCTCAATTTTTACATAAGATTATTTACTCTCAATGTATGTCACCTTCCCCAGTTCATGGAAAGCTAATTTCTAATGTAACAAACGACATTAAGAGATTAGGCCTGGAGATGAGTAAGTCATGAGGCTAGAGCCCTCATCAATGAGATTAGTGCCCTCGAGACAGGTGACAGAAAGCTGTCTATCCCTCCGTGCTTCCACCATGTGAGGACACAGGTAGAAGATGGCATGGGTGAAGTGGAGAAACAGCCCTGACCAGACGCTATAGCTTCCCATCCTTCAGAACCATCAACCATCAATGCCTGGTGTTTAAAGTATCCCAGTGTAAGTGAGGTACTTTGCTTTAGCAGCCTGAACACACCCAGTCTGTATAAGGACCATCTAGGAGGAACTATGGTCCATGCCCAGCTTCCTAGAGTTTATCTCCTCACTCGTTACCTCTCCAGGTCAGTAACCTCCAAATGAAACAACCCTTGTGGCATCCATCACTATAGATGATGTCGTTCTTAGGAACTTCATGTGACTGGAGAAATAGTAAATATATCTTTTCATGTTTGGTTTTGTTCGCCTTCCCATTGAGTTAGTGATATTCATTATGTCTTGTATAGTTGTTCTTTTTTTTTTATTGTTTTTTCTTTGCTGTGCCTTAGTTCATTGAATGAATGGATATACTACAGATCTCTGTAGAGTGAGTGAATATCTGACATGGTCATTATTTTTCTGGTTGTTGTGACAAAATTCCTGTCAAAAGCAGCTTAAAGAATAAAATGTTTGTGTAGTTCTGGGGTACAGTCCATTGTGATGGGGGACCAGATGGCGACCGGAGCGTGAGGCAGCAGGTCACGCTGCACCCCGGCTCAGGACGGAGAGAAGGATGGATGCTGGTGCAATGCTTGCTTTCTGCTTAATTAGACCTGGGATCCCATATCATGAGATGGTGCTACCACATTCACAGTGGCTCTTTCTTCCTCACTTCCATCTTTCTGGGAACTCCATCCTCGACATCTCCAGACTTGTGTTTTCCCGGGGCTTTCTAAATCCCATTGAGTTGACAAGACTCACTGTTAGACCAGGGTCACTTCTAACTTGGAGCTATTTTAAAACGATTCAGTTTGAATGCTCTTCTGCAGGTTTTGGTAGAAGCTGCTACGTCTGTCAGCTGTGTGTGCAGGAGGGGAACTGCTTGCCCAAGGTGTCTGCATGTTTGGTTTTGTAGGCACAGCCATGCATTTTCCAAACAGCTTTCCCAATCCCAAG
Source organism: Peromyscus attwateri (assembly GCA_902168425.1). Classification (NCBI taxonomy): domain Eukaryota; kingdom Metazoa; phylum Chordata; class Mammalia; order Rodentia; family Cricetidae; genus Peromyscus; species Peromyscus attwateri. The sequence continues at coordinate 24,561 of CABHPP010148358.1, forward strand.
GCTTACATGAGATGCAGATGCTATTTCTTCACATCCTGTCGAACTTCCTCCTGCTCACACTCCCTGGAAGTTCCTTCTTGTACTTTCTTGCGTACCCCCTCTGCCTACTTTTCTGTACTCTTCTTGCTTGGTGCTGGCTCCTCACCTTTGGCCACTGTTCTCTAAAGTCTGGCCTGCTTTTGTCCCAGACACTTGAGTCCTGTGTTCTTTCTTTTCCATATATTCCCTTCTTAGGCATCATCTGCATAGAGAGACATGGCTTCTGCTGCGCCCCCATCACATGCAGCCCCTCACACCACCCCGACTTCATTTTCCTTCGTAATCCTTAGGTCCTGACTTCATGCCACACTTATTTCCTCTGGGTCTATACTGATGACAGTCCATTCCAGGACAGAGAGAATGTTGTCTTTCCAGATCAACACTGGATACTTCAGTGTCTAGGTCTAAACTTCTTCAGGCACTTGAATAGATGGTGTCCACAGAGATTCTCAATTTGGACTCAGCCATTGTCCACCCACGGTTTTATCCCACTAACCTGGTTTCCTAGCTACAAACCCCACTCTTTTTCCATCTGTTCTTTATTTTTCTCTTTGGTTTTCCTTCTCAACACTAGGGATTGCGCTAGGCCCTTGCGCATGCCTGGCAAGCGCGCTACCACCTAGTCACATCTCCAGTCCCAGGTCTCTTACTTGTCTTCTCCTCCTTTGTCTCCTGCCCACCTTTCTTATTTCTTCTCACCACTCATTAGTGTTTCTTTGATTTCTCCAACCCCATCACACTGTCCCCTCTGGCCTTTAGTACACTGAGGAGGTGGGATTTCAGTGTGGGCTCCCAAATGACAGCTCTAAATTGCAGTCCAGAAAGCAGGTCGGAAGGCATGCATGGCTAACACGTCTTTCACCCCATTAAAAGTATATGATACCCTAAAATGTGTCTTCAATTTAGCTGGATTCTCTTCTCTACCCTCACTCTTTTCTCCATTCCTCTGACTACCTGCATAGCTCACAAACACACCCTGTGGAAGAGTTCACTGCCATACGACAGCAAGCCCCTCTTTTTGTGGCGTCACAGAACCACAGTGTCTCATCCAGAGATAGTAGTAAAACCTGCCTTCCCAGGTGGAGAGCTGCCAGACTCCTGGATGTCACAGAGGGGGTTGATGAGACTTAGGGAGAGTGTGTTGAGAACAAAAGAGGCAGCTGAATCCATCAGAGTGGGCAAGAGGCAGCCACCCACACTTATTGCTCTGGAGTCTAGCAAGGTTATTGGCATATTTCCAAGGCGCTCTAAAAGGCAGTAAAAATGATATATATATGGAGGTTTGCTGGTCCGTCTGTGTGCAAACAACAGTAACCAGAAAATACTAGTTAGCCCTTGTAAAATGAGACAAGAAAAGAACGAGGAGAATCCTCCTAAACTGGCACTTTGTCGTACAGAAACAGAAAGGACATCTGACGTACAAATGTATACACCTGCAAATGGCCAAGTGTCTACCCAGAATGGGGGAGGAGAGTGTCTATGGCCGGCGGGAGAAGAGTCACCTACCCGGGTCTGTCTCCAGTGGTGTGGGGCGAGGGACTGTAAACACCTCTCCAGAGGTTTTCCTCACTTCGTGAATATGCTTATGGATGGCTTTACAAGCAGTTCCTAAGGGGCACAATGGCACATAAACAAACATCAGTTCCACTAGCGTACATTCATTTTAACTGCCCTGACCTTAGGTAGTTTCCAAGGGTTCCTGGCCAGACATGTCTGGGCTCACAGCCGTCTTGTTCTTACTCATCTGTAACCTATGTGTGGGTGACATGTGTGAGCGCAGTTTATTGTTGCAATAAAATTCAGCCTTGGCATTCACTGGGCTGCACGTCAGAAGCCATGCCCGCCTCTGTTCTTGGCAGCATCCTGACATAGCACCTGAAACCTTCCTAGTGTGATTTGCAGTTCAGCATGAGAGTGTAATCCTCTTCTGGACAAAGGGATCTGAGGATTTCTAGGAAAAACTTCTTTTCCTGGCTTCCAAAGAGTGGGGTTTTTTTGTTTTGTTTTGTTTTTGTTTTTTGTTTGTTTGTTTTCTGGTCCCTTCCTTCTGTGGAGAAAGAACATGATAGTCGCCATGGCAGCCACAGTTTTGTGATCATGTGGGACAGCCCCCAAAGACTGTGCAGAGAATGCCCCAGAGCTGAGACATTGCTAAATGGCCGCAGCAGGGGCTGGAGAGATGGCCTATTCAGTAGAGTGCTTACGCCTGAGTGTGGATCCCCAACAACCATGCAACAGTCAGACACGGTAGAACTGGGACTGGTGAGGGAATTACACTCCATGAACCAAGCTATGAATTGGTTACTAGGTGTCTCCCAAAGGTGCACATCTGGAATTTGATTCCCTGCTTGGTTAATGGTAGACCCTTTAGGTGATGAGGCCTGGAAGAAGGAAATGAGTCACTGAGGTGTCCCTTGAAAGGAACATTGGAGCATCAACCCCTCTCCTCTCTCTCATTTCTTAACCACTATGAAGTGAGAAGCCTTGCTTACTCACATGCTTCCCAGTCATGTTGTCTTGCCACACTACAGACCTGAGGTAACAAGGCCTAGCTACCAATAGAATGAAAGCCTTGAAACACTATGCCCAAATAAACCTTTGCTCACTTTAAGTTGTTCATCTCAGGTGTTTCTGCCACATTCTGTTTCTGCTAAATTGTCTAGCATGGATCTGTGATCTATGATTAAAACTGACCCCAAAGCAATACTTGCTTCTGTGTGTAATTCACTTATACATTTGCTCTGTGAAATCTCAGAAGTCATTCCTAAATACTGAGCCCAGCACATGTCTGAAACTCATTGTTTATCAAGTGGTAAGTAGGCCAATGGAACAATAACCACAGGCATTATATATAAAGTTATAAAAACGAAGTCTAAAATTCCATCTTTAATGTTTAGGACTCTGGTAGTCTATAAAAAGGCAGAGGCCGGTATTGACAGTGAATGTCCAACTTACTTAACTTACCAAATAATTATAGTCAAATTAGACAAGCCAGAAAAACTGAGGACCAGGCAACATGAATCCTAACTCTTCATCAATGGGATCATAACTCTAGTCATAATGTTTTTGCTTCTCATGAAACACTGCTCAGAGAAGATTTTTCAGAGCGTTCCCTAAACTTAGAACTCTAGCACACAGCACTCTGGGGGTGCTGACATAATCTCAACCAAAGAGGCAGCCTGGATGAGTCTTTGGTAAACTCTGTCATGCCCTCTCTACTGTTGGATCCAAGAAGCATGAACCCAAGTCCAGCTTAGCTAGTCAATGAGCAGGGATTTATAGCACAATGTCCAGCATGAAGTCAGGACACAGTAAACAATGGTTGAGGAGTAAAAGATTGTTCTGAATACTGTCTAAGCATAGAGTTCAAGGCCTCTCATAAGGAAGTAAAGTTAGTGTTACAGTTGCATAAATAAATGACAGTGCACCCCTTTAATCCCAGCACTCAGGAGGCAGAAGCAGGAGGATCTCTGTGAATTTGAGGCCAGCCTGGTCTACAGAGTGAGTTCTGGGACATCCAGGGTTGCACAGAGAAACCCTGTCTTGAAAAAGAAAAAAGAAATAATAAATGACAAACCTTTTCTTATGACTTGTTTTACATGCATGTGTCTATAAACACATGACCCTCATAGTATACATGTTTAAATATATTTTCTGAACTTGTCACAATTATTGTAGGCTCTCCCTTTTCATGGATTGTTTTCTTTCCCAGAGCAAGTAAGGGCAAGTATCTCCCTTCCTGACATGGTTGTCCTTACCTGCTCTCACTGCGGTCCCCTCCATGAGCCTCCTACTGTTTGCTCTCTGTGTTAGTCCTTCCACGGGCCGCATTCTCTGAAACTACTTGCTCTTTTGAGTGGTTTCTGGATGTCTGAGTCTCACCATTAGGAGAGAGAGGAAAGAGTGGGAATGAGGAAGGGAAGGGGTGGAAGGGATCTACTTCCCAAACTCTCCAGAAAGATCATCTCAAGACAAAATGGCAGTTGGTCTTTCTCGTGGCCCTTAAATGTTCCTCCACAAAATCTGGGGTTGGTCAGAGTAACCACTTTTGCTGTGTTTGCCCATGTTTCATCCTGTTCTGTGGGTGGGTCTAGGAGTTTCGTGACAGTCATAGAGGTATGGTTTGAATCTAACATAACAACAGTACATCGCTCTTGCAATAATGGTTTAGACAGAAAACACGATTCCCCAGCTCCTTCTAGTATGTCTTCCAATGTTCAAAATCTTCATTGACTATCAACCTGAGGAGTTTTCCTTGCACCCATTTTCTTCTTTAACACCACTCCCCAACACACACACACACACACACACACACACACACACACACACACCACAATCTATTAATAATGCTCTCAAGGATCTGAGATCTATGCTTCCATGCCAAGCTTCAGAAATGAAGGTGAAATGTGGACCCAGAGATCAGAGAACACAGGGACACAGAGTAGACAGTAGGAGTATGGAGACTCAGGGTTCCAGAGTCCTGCGCATTTGAGAACTCCAGGGGAGGAAAAAGATGGGGGAGTCAGGGGAAACTATGAGAACACAACTACTTCATTATGTAGTGTCTTCAGCTCAGGGTTCCTAAACCTCTTGAAGTCATTTTCCCTCCCCTAAACAGGTCAAACCAATTTGCCTCCAGGACCACTGTTTTCCTTTGATGTGTTTATTTTTGTGATCAGAATGTTTAAAATTTACTTTTAACAATTTAAAAAGTAGGTAATAACTTACTATTAACTGTGGTCATCAAGCTGATCAAAAGCTCCCTGAAACTTTTTCTTGTCAACCTGAAAGGGAAGGTTTTAAATGTTCTTACTGATAAATAAATAGAGAAGAGAGGCGATAGGTGTGTTCACCAGCTTGCTTCAATAGTTTACACTGTATCTTTTTACACTGTATTTATTCGTATATTTATCAAAACATCATTCCACATCCGGTGTCCAGTTCAGTTATGTTTTGTCAATTGAAGCTAAGAATACCAAACAAAAATTAAAGCTACCCAAATTTGCTCTTGGTAGTATTTGAATCTTGCAAATGAATTTCTGTGGCATATATAGGTCTTGTTGCACGATGATAACATAAATTTTTGTGGGGTACTGAGTTAAAACAACAATGCTGGGTGCTAGACCAGTGTTCCTCTTAACTCTTCTGGGTTGTCTGGAATTCTTTCTGTAGAATACATGGCTTCCATGTTAGGCATTTGACTAAAGGCTAAAAATGCTGCTTCTTGGGGAGCTGACACACAGGTGTGAGTGTGCTTCAGGCAAAGGGTGAGTGGTGGCAGTTCAGTCTACAGGGGCAAGCACTTGAAGCTGGGAAAGGGGTGATTAGCCCCCAGGGTCCGAGGGAGGAAGCGGGGAGGGTACGCTAGTCTCAAAGTAGATGCCGCTAACAATGCAAGATTTTCTCTGAAGTGACTCCTGAGCCTTTAATCCAATCAGAGACAAATAATAAATGTGGATGAGGGAGTCCAGGACCCGCTTTGTCATAGAGAAGCAACTGGATAGCCTTCTAGAGATGGTAATATTCATCATTTATTAGGTACATAACTATGCTAAGCTCTGGGGCCATGACTTAGAAAAAATGAGATTCAGCGTTCAAGGGTCTATTAGCCCAAGTAGAGAGACATAAGTAGGAAATGAGGAAACACTCAGAGGAGGGCGGTTCTCTTATTCAAGTGTGAAGCAGGCTCTCAGAGTCCCTGTGACCTCTTTGTAATTGAAAGCAAACACTTTTGAGGCAGAGACTTATTTTGTGCCTGCCCCTCTGACATGGCATTAGCTTCAAGGGACAGAACTCGAGGACCACCTTGTGAACTACTATACACTGGTACCTCGTGCTGGCAACTGCTTCGTAAGTACCCATGGCCTTCCAATTTAGAAAGATTCCGTTTTTAATTTTTTGCCTTTACAATGGCACAAAATGAGACATATTCAGTAGAAACTGTCCCTGCTGTATTGAACCTGAGCTAAGGCTATGCGGCCCAGTAGTCTCGTGGGATGCTTGGCTGAGGTGGGGAACTCAGAGAAACAACAACACTCTCTGCTGTACTAGAAAGCTAAGCTGGTATGTCTGTAGGCTGCGCGTATTAAATGCATATTTGATTTATGGTGTTTGGGGTTTATGGTGGACATATGGGGGTATAACCTATAGGTTAAGGAGTATTTGGAATCTCTCATATGTAAGCAATCAATGACATGAATTCCAGTGGGGAGACACGCTTGGTAAGCCGAAGAGTGTCTCAGTCTCCCGGGAGTCAGGCTTTGGATGAAAGAATAATGTCTAACCTGACACCTGAGGAGTGACAGTGTTTAGCCAGGTTAAAGAAATAGCAGTGGTGTAAAGGTCCTAAAGAAAGAGAGACTGATGCACCCTAGGGGTGTGCAATGGATCTGTCTAATGGAATCCAGGAGACCTTACTTTTCCATGGACTCTTGTGCAAACAAAGATACAGTAGCAGCGGAAGGTTGACAAATTGCAAAATGGTGTCCCTGTGTAGGCTGACCAAATGGAACAGACATTTCCATCTCCCCCAGGATAATGGAAGCTCTCTGCTCTACCGAAGTCCATCCAGCATGTGTACGGCCATGGCCGGTGTTAGCGTTGGAAGCAGAAACAGAGGGTGCTTAGAGCCGATCTGTATTACCGTGCCAGTTTGCTTTTCTACTGCTTAAATAAAATACCAGTAACGAGGAGAAGTGATTTTTCCCCTCCACCTTATAGGTTACAGTCGACCTTGGAGAGAAGTCAGGGCAGGAACTCAAGGCAGGATCTTGGAGTCAGAAACAGAAGCAGAAGTAATGGAGAACTGCTTACTGGCTTGTTCCCCATGCCATTCTCAACTTTCTTTCTTATACAACTCAGGACCACTTCTCTGGAGATAGGGGTGGCGTGATCCACAGTGGCCTGGATCCCCCAATATCAAACACCAATAAAAAAATGCCCACAGAGGTCTGAAAAGCCAGACCAGTGTTCCACTGAGGTTCCCTTCCCAGGTGACTCTAAAAAATATCTGGCACAATTGCCAAGCATGGGCTGAACCATGAACAATTTTCATGGCATCCTGAGAAGTCTGAATTCTCCCCTGTGGACAAAGATACACTTCTGGAAGATTTCAACCTGGAATTGACTCGAACAGGAAGTTATTTATAAAACAGGTATAGTTTTAGATATTGCTTCTTAAGGAGACACTGTGAAGATGGGGTCCGAGGACACACGCTGCAAACACTTCCTGATCCTTTTATAATGCCCTGGTCACAGAATGCTTTGGGCAGGAGGGTGTGTGAGAGTTGGAAAGGCCACAGAGGGGCTGGAACTAGCAAGGGAATGTTTTGAGCAATTCTGCAAGGAAGACATGGTCCTCCATTTCCCAGAGGAGGAATTAGAAGGTTGTGAGTAGAAGCTTCAAATTCACTTCTGTGTGATTCCCAAAAGCTGAATAATGGATTGTGATATAAAATAGAAATTATTATAAAAAGAAAATCACTGCTTTCACACATGTGTGTGCTCACATGTGCCGATGCACACACAGACACAGGCACAGACATAGACAGACAGACACACAGGCAGGCACACATACACACACACACACACACACACACACACACACACACACCACACACTTTCCATTTACCATCTTTCTTCCCGTGGATACCCCGAGAATAAAACAAAACCTTACTTTCCAGGAAACATGATCTAGGAATTATCAGTCACCTCACAATTGATGGCTTGGTTTAATATCTATGTAGGAATTTAGAGTAGTTAATTCCAACCTGGGAATCAACAATCTGCAATCTCAGACCTCATCTCTCAGCCAAGCAGGGTCCCTTGTAGAGGGCAACTCTCCTGGAGCCCCATGGCTCTGAAGAGCCTATTAGAGACTCTGAAGCTCGGATTAGGGAATTTTGCAAAATAATATCAGTTATCACTTTTCTTACTGTTAGCTCTCTAAGGGTGGAAACTCAGTGTCCCAAATTCTATTTTCTCATTCAGTTAAAGCATCCCCATGTTTAGGCATGGCCACATCTGCTTTAATGGACAGCTGTCTCGGTCTGTCTGTGCCTCTGTTTTGCTGGAAGACGTGTCAGTTCTTAAACCCAAGAAGTCCCAGGTCTTCTTATTCCTTCTCCTCCTTCTGTCTGAAAAAAAAAAAAAAACAAAACAAAACAAAAAAAAAAAAACAAAAAACCGAGAACATCCACTTGTCTTCTCTCAGTGAGTAGTATCCCGCCGTCCCTGTTTTAAGCAGGCACATGCATTGTAGGAAAGAAAAGTGTTAGCAATGACAGTCAAAGTGTGTACTCTTCACAGGATTCTTGTCTTGTTATTCTCATGGAAGTTGTCATCTGTGAGGCCCCTGTGACCACAAGTTAGCGAGCACTGACTGTATTGCTCCTAGGAGAATTCTGGGCTCAGTTCCCGCATCGTTTCTCATCTCTCAATACATAACCCTGCAATGTGCATTTTTGTTTGAAGACACCTTATGTAATGCGTATTGTTGATTCATTTAGCATTGAACTCACCACCAATAGTCCTTTAAACCATGCCCTAAGAAAGTTTATCTAAAATGTGTATTTTTATATGTACCACGACTTTCCTGCCCTCCTAGGCTCAAGCTAGCCTTTTAGCACCACACCAGGGAATCATTATGAACAACAAAATCACACACACAATGCAAGAACGTGAAATAGACAACAACAAGGGTATGTTTACAGTGTGAGAGCTAAAAGAGGGCAGAGTGCCATCCAGTTTGAGCTCAATGAGCAGCACACACGTCGAGAGG